>OY757545.1:21882534-21902534 GCA_963584105.1 Alviniconcha strummeri | reverse complement strand
TTTCCCACGCTTTATCAAGTGCAATATCCATTTTGCTTCTTCTCCGTCTTTTTTAAACTTGTTAAAAATTATTCATCAGCACAAAAGAAATAACAATGATAGGCAGATAGCCAGATAGGTACATAGAGATATAGACATTAAATCTAGTGATGGACTGACAGACAGATATAGATAAAAAATCTGGTGATGGACTGACAGATTGTTAGATTGCTTTATCATATTGTTTGAATGTCAGAGAGATTATGTCATCCATATCTGTGTCGTTTCTTTGATGTTTGTGTGTGTGTGTGTATAGTTGACAAGGGATGGGTCAGTCATGAATATTGCAGAGTGGTTGGCAAGGTGTGGGTGGGTCGGGGGGTTAATAGTTGTGAGTCACTCAATGTCCTTTTGCATAAAAGTGGTGGTCCGTCATGAGTGTAGTTTTCTGTCAAGGCTTCTTTAGCATCTTGCTCTTTGTTTTCTGTTTTGTGATTTGCTGAAGGCGAAGAAAGTTTTTGTTCCTGTTGACAGATCCTGATCCTGACCCTGAAGACAGCCTTCCCCAATATGCTTCGCTTCATGGTGTGCGCCTTGTCCATTTACGCTGGGTTCATGTTCTGTGGTTGGGTCATCTTGAGTCCATACCACATCAAGGTAAGCAAGACAGAAAATTTGGCTTCGAAAATGTAGGTTTCCAGACAGTGTTGTGACATTAAAGTGCCCGTTTCCCCATTTGTAGCAGTTCCTTAATGCAAAATGTCCTTCAGATGAGAGTGTTAACTGAGGTCCCCTGTTTGTATGCACTTGCAAAAAGATCACATAATAATAATACTTGTGTCATTTCTTTACTGCTGTATCTCATTGACAAGGGTGAGCACACTGCCCTTGACAAGATCTACAAAAATGTGGACATAAAACCTCAAAATTAATATATAATCATATTGTATTGCTTTTCTGCATGTAGTCCATGTCAGTGTTCAGTGGCTTATAGAAAAACTGAGGTGGCTTAACTAAAATAACCCAGCATGGACTGAAAAATTGTGAAGCATAGCGAGTTTGCTCAAGAGCAGAGAATAGCTCTATCTAAAAACAGTAATAATAATAATGTTGACAGAAAAAACAGTTTTTTCAGAATGTACCTCTGGTAGAGTTTATGTACATTGTATTTACTTGCATGCCAGGTGAGAGTTATTGTTGGCAACACCGGGTTTTGTTGTTGTGCTTGTGTGATGTCTTTCAAGTGCTAATTATCTTCCTTGGGGGTTGATTCAACAAAAACTGTCATTTGTCACATCAGGCCTGGGTTTTTTTACTACACCATTTTTAATTTAACCTTTTCCCTGCCAACAAATTTATGCAGTGTCTTCCAAAAGAATTTCACAGACAAGTTGTACCAATGATGGTGTGTACTTGCTGATGAAAAGTGATGTTACACAGCATCATTAAACTGATTTAAAAAAAAATCCTTTTGTGAGACTTTCATCACATGAGCTTCACAGCAGATTGTCTGTACTTGGGACCAGATGATGAAACTGCACTGCAGCTTTAAATCCATGTTTTTCTTCTTCTCCAGTTCCGTGAACTGAGCACGGCATCAGAGTGTCTGTACTCACTGGTGAACGGTGACGACATGTTTGTGACATTCTCGGCAACTATGTCAAACAATAACGTGATATGGTACTTCTCCCGCATCTACCTCTACAGCTTCATCTCCCTTTTCATCTACTGTGTCCTCTCCCTCTTCATCTCCGTCATCATGGACACGTACGGGATGCTGAAGGTAAACCACCATCTAATGATGTAATGAAAGTGTGTGTTTTTTCAAGTGTAACCGAGTGTATTGTGTACATGTTCTGGGCCATGACCCTATAACCTTTTCTTTCCGGTCCTTTTCCTTTTTGATTGGGTGGGGTTTTTATGGCCCAATTATCTAAGGTGTTAAAAGTTGTGTGCTGGGCTGGCAGCGTCCCTTTTCCCCCAGTGTCCCTGCAGAGGCTGGTTGTTTGTTTAACTGTTGCGGCCGGTGTTCATGTTTTCATCAGGGGAGAGCCTGTAAGTAGTTATTTTTCTATGGCTTGTTGTTCTGTTGTTTCTTATTGATGTAAATAAGGTATGTTTATAATGTTACCATGTTCACAACGTGCCTTGATTTTGGTTCTTGAATATGTGGGTAATTTCGGTGTCAGATTGCCGCCTGGTTGCAGCCGCTATGGCCGCGTCAGAGTACCTTGTTTGTATGTTCATATGTTAAGCCTTTATGCCACGGGATGACCGGTATTTCCAAAATGTATGCAGCTGGTATGTTATGTTGCCATTGCTGGATGTTCAGTTTGAGTGATGCTTTGCCGATGCAAAGTTATCCCTCTAAAGTATGGATACTTTGTCAGCGTGGCCGTGCAGATCTCTGTGTGGCATAACTTATATGTTTGGTTTCCTACCGATCTATGTTTCTACATGAAATCGGTGGTATATCATGGCTAACACTTTAAAGATGTTGACTTCATAGTTGTGGAATGTTCATTTTACTAGTTGAATGTGGTTTAGTGCATAGGGGTGATTGTATAAACTGTGAGATATGTTATTTCTGCTTGATCCGGCTGCTGTGATGGCCGAGTCTTGGGCACGCAGACTTTCACTCTACTTAGCTTGTAAACCCTTTCCGGGTCTTTGTGCGTGTACCCGAACTGGCTGGTGATGCGCGTCAGTGGGGGCAATTAGGTCTTTGTCTCTGTTCACTAATCGAGCAGCTAGATCAACAGTTTAGATTCTTGCTGCGTTACCCGCGTCAGTAAGACGCTTGACGTTGTTCACAGCCGGATATGCTCTGCTAGACAGTAACAGTAACATGCTGTAACGCTTTGAGTAACTTGACGAGGCTGGAGCTGGTCAGTTTATGACTGACTTCCTCCCGCTTACGGCATGGACCCAGGTGCCACCCATGTCACTATCCATCTTGTGTGCTTAAGTGGATCTGCTGTAACGATTATCTCACGCTTCCTGTTTAGTTAAGAATGAGCCTGGTAATCCACATTCTTCACTGTTACTTTATTGTATACTTCATTATACTGAGAGTTCATCAGTTAATTGACTGGCTGTCTCTTGTATACTCACTGTGACTCTGTGAGGTACAGGTTTTAAGTGTAAGTCAAGCACACGATTTATGTGCTTGATTATTAATCATTTTGTCATGTATTATAGTAACCTTCAGGTAAACTACATGGTTACTGTATTATTTAGATAATTGCTGTTGCTTAGACTTTACATTTGCTTTCATGTTCTAAATGTTTTGTTTGCTTGTGTCTTTTCTAAAACAGACACTGTTTCCTGGTTGGTTGGTGTACAAATAAAAGTTATGTTATAGCAACCTCTGACTTGTGACTCTTCATCCATGCTTCCCCTCAACTCCCCATCCCCTACACAAGTAATTTTGTTGTTGTTGTAGTGCTCAGCCGAATGCTCAGGGGGTCACCCGGGTTTTGCAACTGTACATTGATAGATGCATTGCATAGGGGAAGAGCATCACTTACAGTGTGTGTGTGTGTATGGTATGTTGAGTTGAGTTTAAGAAGTGGTACTAGTCTTTCAAGAAGGGCTGTCTCGCAGTGAGACAGTCTTTAAGAATGGCAGCTTTGCAGGAGGTGAATATACCGGCAAATCATTACACAGTGGACTGTTTAGATCCAATCCAATCTGTATTTGTATGTGGTAAAGGCCACTATAAATTGGACATAAAAAAAGAAGCTTTGACCACATGGATGGAGGATTAACTTTTCAATCTTTGTCTTTGTGTAATGAGTGTACTTTCTCGTCCATCTTCAGGAGTACCATGACAAGGGTTTCCCAAAGACAGACCTGCAGCAGTTCATAGAGCAGTGCAACGTCCCCTTGCAATCAGGCCTGTACAAGCGACAGCACACTGAAAACCAAGCAACAGACTTCTCCCTTATTGAGTGCTTAAGTGGCTGTTGTTGCCGGTTAGTCTGACAATACTGTTTTTTTTCTCTTTTGTTTGGTTGATGGTTGCATGGTGTGTAGCGGTTTCCTTGATTTGTCTTGTGTACTGGTTGAAGACTAAAATATGACCAGCCCCAGACAGGAGTGACACAGAAAAAAGACCAGCCCCGTACAAGAATGACCCACGGAAATAACTTCAGCCCTTCACAGGGATGACTCACAGAAGTAAGACCAGCCCCACACAGGAATGACCCACAGAAGTAAGACCAGCCCCACACAGGAATGGTCCACAGCAGTAAGACCAGCCCCACACAGGAATGACCCACTGATGTAAGACAGCCCCACACAGGAATGACCTACAGAAGTAAGACCAGCCCCACACAGGAATGACCTACAGAAGTAAGACCAGCCCCACACAGGAGTGACCCACTGATGTAAGACAGCCCCACACAGGAATGACCTACAGAAGTAAGACCAGCCCCACACAGGAATGACCCACAGAAGTAAGACCAGCCCCACACAGGAATGACCTACAGAAGTAAGACCAGCCCCACACAGGAATGACCTACAGAAGTAAGACCAGCCTCACACAGGAATGACCCACAGTAATAAGACCAGCCCCACACAGGAATGACCCACAGTAATAAGAGAGACCCACACAGGAAAGGCCTACAGACATAAGACCAGCCCAACACAGGAATAGTGCACAGAAGTAAGACCAGCCCCACACAGGAATGACCCACAGAAGTAAGACCAGCCCCACACAGGAATGACCCACAGAAGTAAGACCAGCCCCACATAGGAATGACTCACAGAAATAAGACCAGACCCCGACAGGGAGGGACCACAGAAATAAGACCAGACTCAGATCCAGAGACTCTGAGCGTATATTTTTAGTCTGGTCCTCTTTCAGTTTCATCCCTTGTTGTTGGGTTTCTTTGGGGGTGGGAGTAGGGGGTTACACTTGATATATCTCAGCAAGAAAACTGGCATGGGTGGCTTACTTGTTATTTGTCTTGTGCTTTTTGAATGGATGGATGGTTTGTGAGCTGGTTTAGTTTTATTCATGGTCTCTTTTCTTTGCCAGCTGGTTTGTCTGTAGTTTGGTTGGTTGTTTACTGGTTTGTGTCTAGTGGGGGGGGGGGTGGGGGGGGGGGGGGGGCTGACAGTTTGAAGTGTAGATGTTTGGGGTGCTACCTCACTCTCCTTGTCATTCAGATGGTTTTTTTTGTCTTTCTGCTTTGCAGGTGCAAATCCAAACTGGAGGTGAATGAAAAGACACGACTGCTGACAAAAATAGTATAAAATGAAAGCCACTCGACTCCAGTGTTGAATGTGTCACAGTCATTACTTGGTGAGGTTTGAAGTTGGACATCACGGCTCATACAGACCGGAATTCAGTCATCGCTCAGTGAGGTTTGAAGTTGGACATCACAGCTCATACAGACCGGAATTCAGTCATCACTCAGTGAGGTTTGAAGTTGGATGTCATGGCTCATACAGACCGGAATTCAGTCATCGCTCAGTGAGGTTTGAAAGTTGGACGTCATGGCTCACACAGACTGGAATTCGGTCATCGCTCAGTGAGGTTTGAAAGTTGGACATCACGGCTCACACAGACTGGAATTCGGTCATCGCTCAGTGAGGTTTGAAAGTTGGACATCACGGCTCACACAGACTGGAATTCGGTCATCGCTCAGTGAGGTTTGAAAGTTGGACATCACGGCTCACACAGACTGGAATTCGGTCATCACTCAGTGAGATTTGAAAGTTGGATGTCACAGCTCGCACAAACAAGTTCAGTCATCGCTCATTGAGAATCAACCCACAAGGGAGTTAATTAGCGCTTGAAATACGAAATTGAGGATGTACCTCTAGCAGAGTTTATGTCCTTTGTATTTACACATGTGCCAGGTGAGAGTTACCGCAGGAGACTCGGGTCTTTGTTGTTGTACTTACGTGATGTGTTTCAAGCACTAATTAACTCCCTTGCGTGTTGATTCTGCATGAGCGCTCTTGCCTTGCTCTGTTTGAGATTTGTATCGCTCAGGGAGGTTTGAAGTTGGATGTCACAGCTCACATAGACCAGAGTTGAAGAATTGTGTCATGGATCTGTGCTGTTCAAGAACATTTCTCTTTCCTGAAAAAACAGCCTTGAATGTGTTATTGTATCCAGATACTGAAACTGAACGGATGTTCTGGTGTACATCACTTGTGGATCAGAGGACTGCTCACAATGCTGTTCCATGTGCTCAAGAGTCGTGATGTTCTTGTGGTGGAAGTCTGCATGTTGAACTGTGATATGTGACGTGTGAAAGAACGAAAAACACAGGTGAACCTTTAATATTTAAATACAAGAATGTATGAAGTTATGGTAATGGCAGTTTTTTCTTCTTCTTTTTCTTACCTATGCTGTCTCTGTGCAGGAGTACTCCTAAACATGCCTTCTTTTCTCTTGTCTATCACTTATTTGTGCCATAACAAACAACATATTCCAAAGAAGTACCCCCCTCCTCCCAAAGTCAGTGCTGATCTGTGCATATGATATAGAATGTGGTATGCTATGCATGTAGTCACATATATATATATACAGGAAAAGAGTTGTGTATGTAATGGTGAATAACCCTTCATATTTTAGTGGGGGAATGCAGACATTTAAAGGGGTACCAGCACCTTGTAATGCAGTCTTTTCAGGTCCCGTATTCCAGCTTTAATCACCTGAGGTAACACTGTGTGATTGACCAGATGTTAAAACCCATTTGCTAACTAAATAAGCAGACTTTAAGCCATGTCTTTATTGTATAGTTTGACACTTTCTGGGTGAAGTTGACTGTCCATAGCCTCTGTGGTGAGGATTGTTTTTGTCTTTTTCAAGGAAGATATCACTTTGCCTGAAACATTATGTCAGTAATGAACAACTTGAATATTAAAGAAATTGCGCAAGGCATTGGCAGCCTGAATACCTGTAACTTGTTAAGATCTGTCATTGTTTAGTTACATGAATTGGGTCCTTTGGATTTTCACACATAAAGATTTTGTGCTTCATGTTCCCCAAAACTAAAACTGATATTATCACTTGATATGAAAAAGAAAATGCCAGCTGATAAGCACCACTGGCTGGTGTGGGAGTACAATGTCATACAGCTAGGCAGTTAGAAAGCGAGGTTAACAAATACTCTTCCCACATCAGTAATAGTTTATTCACGAGTTCAGTGTTGCTTTATGTACACAGAAACTGTATGGACTATTAGGGACAGGGAGCCCAGTACAACCACCTTGATTTTCACTCAGCTGTGGTGAATATTCTTCAATTAAGGCATGGTTTTACACTCTGAAGACTGATAAAGAGATCTACCTTTTTATCACCCCCTCTCCTTTGTATCACCCCCCCCCCTCCTGTTTTGCTTTAAATGCAAGTTGACCTGTACACTGTGTCAGTATTCACTGGCATAATGCTCTTTCAGCTGTCAAGCTGCAGTCATGTAATTAATTAAGTAACTTAAACATTCTGGCGGTGAAAGACACTGAGATGCCTGTGGACACTTAGGATGATGTAGAAGCTATGAATGTATGTATTTTGTATACATGTGCCAAAAGTGAAAGTGAGAGGAGAAAAAAAAAAAAGTGGAATGGAAAAGAAGGCAGAAAGTAGAGAAAGAAAAAAGAAAGAAAAGGGGGGGGGGGTGGGGGGGGTGAGTGATGTTACTGATGAAAAGGTGAGGAATGAGAGAAGGGAGCAAGGAAAAAAATTCAACGAAAGTTATTTCCACTTGTGTGGTCTTAATGAGCTTTGTCCGATTCTTCCTTCTCCCCCTAACCCCCCCCCCCCCACACACACACACAAAAAAGGAGAGAAAAAAAGAGAGAAGCAACTCCCCTAAGAAAAAGCAGCAGAAAAAAGTCCACTTGTACTTGGTACAAAGGAAAGCACTTAGGAACTGACTGCTGTTGTAGCTGCACATGTTGTGGTATAGGACACATGTTGTGGTATAGGACACATGTTGTGGTATGGGACACATGTTGTAGTATGGGACACATGTTGTGGTGTAGGACACATGTTGTGGTATAGGACACATGTTGTGGAATGGGACACATGTTGTGGTATAGGACACATGTTGTGGTATGGGACACATGTTGTGGTATAGGACACATGTTGTGGTATAGGACACATGTTGATCTTTTTTCCTTCCTATTTTGGTTTTGAATTGTGCACATAATTAAGTGAATATTGCCAGTGTTCGGCACCAAGTTGGGCTTTGTGGTTGTGTGGAAACTGTTGAAGTTATTTGTGACACCGTCTCGTTCAGTGATGCTGAAAAATAGCGTCATTGACAGCATTACTGATTGTTGTGCTTCACATGCAGGTGAATAGGAGGTACTAAGAAGGTTAATAACTGAGATGTCTGTAAACTGGTGGTACCAATTTACTTTGCAGTCACAATTTCAGTCACTGTAGTGAGAAGTGTGTAACGTTGGCAGTTGCGAGTAGTTAAAAACAAAACAAAAACAACAACATATTTACAATTTTGTATACAATTCGTGTGTGTGTGTGTGAGAGAGTCAGTGTGTGTGTGTGTGTGTGTGTGTGTGTGTGTGTGTGTGTGTGTGTGTTGCTCTTGAAAACATAAGACAGTTTTCATGATGTATTAAGAAATAAATAAATGTGAGTGAGTGTGAGGAGAGAGAGAGAGAGAGAGAGAGAGAGAGAGAGAGAGAGAGAGAGAGAGAGAGAGAGAGAGAGAGAGAGAGAGAGAGACTGCACCCCAGAATGCTAGCTGGCAGTCATCTTTGTTTCAGATTGTTTTGGGGTTGGGGTGGGAGTTGTGGGATAGCAGATTGTTTTGGGGGTTAGGGGTGGGAGTTGTGGGATAGCAGATTGTTTTTGGGTTGGGGGTGGGAGTTATGGGATAGCAGATTGTTTTTGGGTTAGGGATGGGAGTTGTGGGATAGCAGATTGTTTTGGGGTTGGGGGTGGGAGTTGTGTGATAGCTCTCTCTGTCTCTACTCACACTCACACACTCATTCGCAGTGATGTCAGTCTGGGGAGTCAGTGCGGTTGCCAGCTTAGATTGTTCATTGAATGTGTATGCGTGTGGTCGACAAAAGCTCTAACCATGCCGGCCTACTGTATTGCAGCAAACTGTAGCAATCACAAGCAACCCAAAGCATAACTATGCCTCAGTCACGCCCATTTGTGTTGCAAGCACATTGCTGAGTGCGATTTCATAAACTCTATGGCGGAATACCAAATGGGGTTTGCTTCTAAGCGGAATTTGTAGGGCTATCCACAGGGTAACTGACTTGGAAAAAATTCCAGTTCGAATCTCCAAGGATGAAGCCGACAAGCAGCAAGCGCACAGCATGATACCAAAAATTGAGAAATACACTAATACCCTGAAACAAGTGCTAACAAGGCAAAGACAAAAAGTATAACACAAATGCCTATGGCAGAAAAGGCTGTCAAAGAAAGAGACCGTACACAAATGCCTGTGGCAAAGAAAGAAAGAACAGACCACAAATGCCTGTAGCAAAGAAAGAAAGACCAAACCACAAATGCTGGTGGCAAACGAAAATTGGCTGCCCTAATCAGTCAAGCAAACAGCTGACACCAAATGAAAGAAACAAAATACCACTTGAAAACCCCAAACGGTTGCCTACCTGCAAGCATAAGGTGGAAAACACACACACACACACACACACACACACACACACACACACACACACACACACACACAATCACCAAATCACAACAGTCTGACTACTGTCTGCAACAAAGGATCGGACGACTACAGTCAGAAGAGCACAGAGCAAAAATAACTGCCAGCGACAAACAGATGGAAAGCCAAACTAACCATAACTAACTCTAAACTAACCCCTCACTAACCCAGCTTCCATCTAGAAAAACAAAGGCTGCAGGCTGATTCTAGAAAAACAAAGGCTGCAGGCTGATAAAGCAAAACGCTAATCAGGACTACCGATGACAATTAAAGCATCGGGATGTAAACAAATGCAGACAAGAGCAATACAAAATGGCTGCCCTAATCAGGCGGGTACAAAATGGCCAATAAACCAAAGACAGAAAGAACGCATGGTGAAAAAGAAGGGGAAAAGAGAGACAAAACAACCACAACACTTTCTGAAAAGAAAGAGGAGGCAGGTAATGTTAGAGAGCAACGGGACAAAGGCTGGATGCACGTAATCCGTGTGCACGATACAACCCATTTAGCTGTGACAACAACACGGCAGGGCAACAGACGGTCACGAACTACCCCACACAAAGAAAGAATAAGAGGTCTCGTTAAACATCGGGACTACCCACCTCACTCGTACATCGTAAATGAACGATATAACTCGAGAAACAAAGGGGCAAGCCAAGAGAAAAAACAGTGAATGGCAAGAACCGGTAACTACTCCAACCCTAAACCCTAACCGGCAGGGAGGCCACGAAATCGCTAGTCTATTGAACTAGAACGAACAAAACTTTTTCATTTTAACATGTGATGAAACAAACAAGGACAGATTGGGAAAATAAAATAAAACATCCAATAAAAGGCATGCTCCCCGATGAGGTCTAGCCTGTTGTGAAAGCTAGAGTAAACAGAACGAAAAAGACTGAAACACCACGCACCTAACAAGGTTCGAGAAAGATGAAATAACAAGGAGAAAATAAACAAAGGCCCAGCTACTGACAATCGCGTCGGAGCTCCATCCTTGGAAATTTAAACTGGAATTGTTTCCAAGTCGGTTACCAGGTGGCTACCAGCCATTTTGAAGCGACTCCCCAGAGTGACGTAGTTCGTATATGTGCAAATGATTTCCAGCGTCATGGCGACGCTTTCGGTACGACAGAAAATGCCTGTTTTCGTGCATTTATAACCCTCAGATCACAATTTCGCCTTCATTCTTGTTTTCAGCGAACTTTAACAGAAATCGTGTCAAAAATCACCCCAAACCTTGGACTTGTCCTTTAAAAATCCGCTCAGGCTCCGAAATACTGTGATCCGGCAAAGGGAAGTACCTGTGCTACTAGCTAGTTATTAGTTCATTCATCCGAAGCCCCCCCCCCCCCCCCCCCGCCAACAAATCAAAATAACGATAAGGAGAATTGAGCAGTGTGAGGTACCTGTATTAGTCCCCCCCATCCCAGCCCCTTCTCCTCAACAAAGACCAGTGTATGAATGGTTAGTCGGCACTGGGTAGCCTATGTGAGGCTGCTGTTTTGAGTGTAACGATGATTTGGCCGCCGAGTGTCTGTTTGTTTGTTGACGGTAAGGCTTTTGTGTTCCACATCGTGTTTTTGGCAATAAAGCACCAGCAATAATCTTTTTTTCTGTAGTTTTCTGACTAGTAACTCTGTGCTGGAGTATGTTTGTTTGGTCCGTGTGTTGTGTTGTGTAGTGATGTGTGGTGTTGTGTTGTGTGTTGTGTGTGTGTGTGTGTGTGTGTGTGTGTGTGTGTGTGTGTGTGTGTGTGTGCGTGCGTATGTGGGTGTGTGTGTGTGTGTGTGTGTGTGTGTGTGTGTGTGTGTGTGTGTGTGTGTGTGTGTGTGTGTGTGTGTGTGTGTGTGTGTGTGTGTGTGTGTGTGTGTGTGTGTGTGTTGACATTTTTAGCCTAGATCTCATAGTTTCACTGAGGAGGAAAACATGGTGAGAACCTGCGTATGCAGCTGTTATTGTGCTTAACTATGAAGGTCGTGTGTCTTTTATGCACCTGTGTTCCACCTTTATGGGCATTAGAGAGAGAGAGAGAGAGAGAGAGAGAGAGAGAGAGAGAGAGAGAGAGAGAGAGAGAGAGAGAGAGAGAGAGAGTCAATCGTTTCCATCTCCCACCCCGCCTTCGTTATCATTATTATGACATTATTACAGTTCTAGCACTAGCAGAACCCAACCTGAACGTGTGTGAGACAATTAATCACGTTAACTGTGTGTTGTTTTATGAGGTAGTCGCACACACGCGCATTCACGCACGCACGCACGCACGCACGCACACGCACGCACACACGCACGCACGCACGCACACGCACACCCGGTCGTTAGCTTTTATAACACTTCTTTATGTACAGCACTCTAGAAGGAACTCTTTGAAACAGAAGGAATAAGCAGTACAAGAAGAAGCACTTCAGACTGCGATAAACAGCAATTCAGAAAAGTTTACTGACTTCAAACGACAAAATGCTTAGAGCCTGTTTGACGACGGCTGTAAATCGAGCCTTCTCAAATGAGGGTGTAGCGGGTTGTGCATTAGAAGGAAGCCTATACTGATATAGCAATGGTTAGCTTTGCCTTGCAGGTCAATGATGGTATGTTGAATCTAGCCTTACTCAAGGAACTTTAGAGTAGCACGATGTTGCTTCCAATTTGTTTGAGTGGTGAGACGTTGACTTTGGCATTGCCGGGCATTAAGTTTCAAAGGTTGGTCTAGGTTTCCTTGCAGTCTGAGAAGTCTATAAGTAATGTCTAGCTTTCCATGGTATTGAGGAGCTCGAACCTGTATTGTTTGTTTACGCTTTGTCTGGCACTGAGCCAATAAGAGTAGGATTACCTTACAGGGCATCAGGAGGTTTCATCAAAATTTGTTCAAGCCTTGCTTGAACTTGGAGAGTTTAGAAGAATAGGTCTAGCCTTGGAGAGTTTGGAGAGTTTAGAAGAATAGGTCTAGCCTTACCCTACCGGGCATCTGCAGGAGCTTGTCGTCCAAATGTATTCAAACCTTGCTTGTCCTTAAAGAATCTGGAAGAGTTAGTCTAGTCTTGCTGGGCACGGAGCAGGAGTTTGCAGGAGATACTCAAGCCTTGTTGGGCCATCTGGAGTCTGTAAGTGCTCTGTGATAGTTCTAGCCTTGTTGAGTAGATACTGAGGTTGCAATGCTGTTCTAGCCTCGGTGAGCGGTCGTTGAGGTTGCAATGCTGTTCTAGCCTTGTTGAGGTTGGAATAGCTGATCTAGCCTCGTTGAGCAGTTGTTGAGGTTGGAGTAGCTGATCTAACCTTGTTGAGCGGTTGTTGAGGTTGGAATAGCTGATCTAGCCTCGTTGAGCAGTTGTTGAGGTTGGAGTAGCTGATCTAACCTTGTTGAGCGGTTGTTGAGGTTGGCCTAGCTGATCTAGCCTCGTTGAGCGGTTGTTGAGGTTGGAGTAGCTGATCTAACCTTGATGAGCAGTTGTTGAGATTGGAATAGCTGATCTAGCCTTGTTGAGCGGTTGTTGAGGTTGGAATAGCTGATCTAGTCTCGTTGAGCAGTTGTAGAGGTTTGAGTAGCTGATCTAACCTTGATGAGCGGTTGGTGAAGTTGCAGGAGCCGTTCTAGCCTTGATGAGCGGTTGGTGAAGTTGCAGGAGCCGTTCTAGCCTTGATGAGCGGTTGGTGAAGTTGCAGGAGCCGTTCTAGCCTTGATGAGCGGTTGGTGAAGTTGCAGGAGCCGTTCTAGCCTTGATGAGCGGTTGGTGAAGTTGCAGGAGCCGTTCTAGCCTTGATGAGCGGTTGGTGAAGTTGCAGAAGCCGTTCTAGCCTTGCTGGGCGGTCTGCAGGTTGTAGGAGCGGAAGAGGCAGCTGTTGGAGAGGGTCGGGGTGGCCTCGCACTGCAGGGTGCTGGGGTTGTACCACAACGCGTTCCCACCGCCGTCAGCGCAGCCCACGTCAAAGCTCTGTCCGTTGACGCAGAGGTAGTAGTGCGTGCAGTCGTCCCAGTTGGGGTAGACCATGAGGACGCCTGGGGCGCAGTAGGGGCACGCTGAAAACGGAATTCGAGGTCAGTGTTTCTTTACTTCTTTGCTTGACTACTGTAGTGCCATCTCGACTTTCACACAGCTCCTGAGCTCTGATTCAGGCCATCATTCAGTGTTGCTTTATGTCCACAGAGACCGTAGGGACTATTAGGGACGGGGAGCCCTGGACGGCCACCTTGGCTTTCTCATGGATATTAGGGACGGGGAGCCCAGGACGACCACCTTGACTTTCTCATGGATATTAGGGACGGGGAGCCCTGGACGGCGACCTTGACTTTCTCATGGATATTAGGGACGGGGAGCCCAGGATGGCCACTTTGACTTTCTCACGGATATTAGGGACGGGGAGCCCTGGACGGCCACCTTGACCTTCTCACGGATATTAGGGACGGGGAGCCCGGGGCGGACACCTTGACTTTCTCACGGATATTAGGGACGGGGAGCCCAGGACGACCACCTTGACCTTCTCACGGATATTAGGGACGGGGAGCCCAGGACGGCCACCCCGACTTTCACACTGGTGTTAGGGACCGGGAGCCCAGGACGGCCTGCTCGCCTTTTACACAGCTGCTCAGCTCTTGAAAACGGACAGTAGACAATTGGCTTTTAACGTCCAGACACCCGCGCTGGCCATCGGGGTGAAAGCGACTCTTCTGCTAGCCATTTATTGTGAAAGCCTGTTTACAGCTCATCAACCAACCGCCACAGGGTGTCGGTGACGTCATGTACAAGGCCACAATGTGTGTCAAAAGAATCAAATACGTCAATACGTCTCGAGTCAAGCTTTTCCTGCTGTCCACTGATAAAGAGCGAACCAAAATGTCTGTACCACGAGGACCTCAAATCCAAGCCACATAAAATAAATATAAAATAAATAAATAATAAGATTATTTTTATTTTTTTAAATTAACAACTAACAAAAACTTTCGAATCATTTCAATATATTTACTTAACAAGTGTAACCGAGTGTATTGTATACATGTTCCGGGCCATGACCCTATAACCTTTTCTTTCCGGTCCTTTTCCTTTTTGATTGGGTGGGGGTTTTATGGCCCAATTATCTATGGTGTTAAAAGTTGTGTGCTGGGCCGGCAGCGTCATAGTTCAGGAGCTGTGTGAGAGTCGAGGTGGACGTCCTGTGCTGTCCGTCCTAACGAGCCTTCTGGTTTCCGTGGACGTAAAGATTTATTGCACCGTGCTTCGGCATTGGTCACAACTTGTCCCTAATATGTCTCATGACATCTGAGGACATTAAGCATCAATTCATCATCATCGGCAGCGTCCCTTTTCCCCCAGTGTCCCTGCAGAGGCAGGTTGTTTGTTTATTGTTGCGGCCGGTGTTCATGTGTTTTCATCAGGGGAGAGCCTGTAAGTAGTTATTTTTCTATGGCTTGTTGTTCTGTTGTTTCTTATTGGTGTAAATAATGTATGTTTATAATGTTACCATGTTCACAACGTGCCTTGATTTTGGTTCTTGAACGTGGGTATAATTTCGGAGCTAGATTGCCGCCTGGTTGCAGCAGCTATGGCGTCAGAGTACCTTGGTTGTGCGATGATGATGATGATGATGATGAGTTGATGCTTAATGTCCTCAGATGTCATTTGACATATTAGGGACAAGTTGTGACCAATGCCGAAGCACGGTTCAATAAAAGCCACATACGTAAGGTGTATGCGTGTTTAGCTGTAACCTGCCACCTGCACTTTTGGCAGAATGACCGGGATTTTTTTACGTGCTACTGTGGTAACACGGGGGTGGAACGGATACCGAAATAAGAGTCAGCACAGAAAGTCGACCCTGGAGAAGAAAATTCTCCCGCCGTTCCAGCAGGGATTCGAACCCGCGACCTTTCAATCACGAGTCCGGCGCTCTAACCACTGAGCTATCCACGCCCCCCAATTGGTTGTGCGTTCGAATGTTAAGCCTTTATGCCACAGGATGACCGGTGTTTCCAAAATGTATGCAGCTAACCTTGGTTAGCTGATATGTAGCTAGTATGTTATGTTGCCATTGTTGGATGTTCAGTTTGAGTGATGCTTTGCCGATGCAAAGTTATCCCTCTAAAGTATGGGTACTTTGTCAGTGCGGCCGTGCGGCATAACTTATTTGTTTAGCTTCCTACCGATCTATGTTTCTACATGAAATCGGTGGTATATTATAGCTAACACTTTGAAGATGTTGACTTCATAGTTGTGGAATGTTCAGTTTACTAGTTGAATATGGTTTAGTACATAGGGGTGATTGTATAAACTGTGAGACATGTTATTTCTGTTTTGATCAGGCTTTTGTATGGCCGAGTCTTGTGCGCACAGACTTTCACTCTGCTTAGCTTGTAAACCCGTTCCGGGTCTTTGTGCGTGTACCCGAACAGGGCGGCGATGCGCGTCAGTGGTGGCAATTAGGTCTTTGTCTCTGTTCACTAACTGAGCAGACAGGAGCAGCCAGATCAGCAGTTTAGATTCTTGATGCGCTACCCGCGTCAATAAGACGCTTGACGTTGTTCACAGATATGCTCTGCTAGTCAGTAATAGTGACATGCTGTAACGCTTTGAGTAACGACTAGGCTTTTATGTTGCTTAACGTCCACGGAGGCGGGATGACCTATTAGGGACGGGGAGAGAGTGGGAAAGAGGGCCAGGGTGATTGGCTCGACCGCGGAAACCGCCCGAAAAAGACCGGAGAGACCGTGGACCGCCGCCAGAACAATGGAAGTGTTAAGGCGGTGTCCCCTCGCCATTGCCCAGCGACTTGTGCACTGCGCAATTGCTCTTTCAACTGCTGTGCTGGACAGAGTCACTAAGACAATGTCCGTTGCATCGCTGTTGACGAACAACTTGGACAACTCAAAGCAAAAGATGTCCAACTTGCTCAGCCCAGCTCCACCTCCCTACTCATGATCTCTTCTGGGCAAAAGTGAGGGTCCAGCTCCACCTCCCTCCTCTAAGATCTCTTGATCTTTTGATCTCGCCTGGAACCCTGACCTAAAACGACTAGGCTGGAGCCGGTCACTTTATGACTGACTTCCTCCCGCTTACGGCATGGTCCCAAATGCCACCCGTGTCACTATCCATCTCGTTGTGTGCTTAAGTGGAACTGCTGTAACGATTATCTCACTTCCTGTTTTAGTTAAGAATGAGCTTGGTAATCCGCATTCTTCACTGTTACTTTACTGTATACTATTATACTGAGAGTTCATCAGTTAATTGACTGGCCGTCTCTTGTATACTCACCGCGACACTGTGAGATACTGGTTTTAAGTGCAAAGTCATGCACACAATTTATGTGCTTGATTATTAATCATTTTGTCATGTATTATAGTAACCCACAGGTAAACTACATGGTTACTGTATTTATTAGATTAGTAATTGCTGTTGTTTAGACTACATTTGCTTTCATATTCTAAATGTTTGTTTGCTTGTGTCTTTTCCAATACAGACACTGTTTCTTGGTTGGTGTACAAATAAAAGTTATGTTATAGCAACCTCTGACTTGTGACTCTTCATCCATGCTTCCAACCTGCTTCCCTCAATTCCCCATCCCCACTCCCCTACACAAGTTAACGAGGACTGCAGACAGAAGATATCTGTACATTCTGTACATTTTGAGGCCAACTTGCATTTCCGCTTCCGTTCCACTTTAACTTTAATTGCTCACCCACGGCCACACTACCAACAAATCATTCCTCCGCAACGCCCCCCCTTCCCCTCCCCTCCCCATCAGCCATCCATCGGTCCACAACAAAACCAGTGCTGTGGCCTATCGGATTGTTCTTTGCTTTCAGTCAGTATTATTCTTTAAACTATCAAGCACTAAGCCAAACAATCAAACTGTCCGTCCATCAGTCAGTCAGTCAGTCAGTCAATCAGTTGGTCAGTCAATCAGTTGGTCCGTCAGTTGGTCCGTCAGTCAATCAGTTAGTCAGCCAGTCAGTCAGTCCTGTGATCAGTCAGTCAGTCAGTTATTCACCCGGGTAGTGACCATCCTGCCAATAAGTGAAAGAGTGCAGCCATTTTACGCCCAGTTACCTGCAACTGCATGGTCTTTTTGTGTTATTGCATACCATATTTACTGTGCAGGTTTTCGTGCTGTAATCGTACGGTTATTTGAACAATGTTTAAGATTGCAGCCATCAATCCGTCAACAACTATTAACCTCACCTCCCTGCACGATTTGCCGCTTGTGCCGAGTCCCTTCTGCTGACCTCAGAGAGCTGAAATCTGAGACTTCGGTAATCGTTCTTAATACAGCATAATGAACGTATTATACACAGACACACAGACACAGACACACACAGACACACACACACACACACACACACACACACACACACACACACACACACACACACTCATGCGCACACACGTCCTCCCCTTCTCCCTGACTTCTATTCTCTTTCTCCCCTCCACTCCCCGTCTTACTCTCCTCCTCCTCCTCTTCTCTCTCTCCATCTCTCATCTCCCTCTTCTTCTGTCTCTCCCCCCTCCCCCTCTCTGTGTCAGCGTACCTGTGTTGGCATGGGGATGAAGAGGGTCAAAGGTACAGGTGCCGTTCTTCCAGACAAACCCCAGGGAGGGACAGGAAGGACGGGGCCCCTCCGCTCGTGTCTCTCCCTCCCTGCTCAGCCACAGGGCGGACACTGCAAGTCCCACCAGTCCCGCAGTCCATTATTAGTGAGTCCATCCGTTAGTCCGTCAGTCCATCCGTTAGTCCGTCCGTCAGTCCATCCGTCAGTCCCTCCGTTAGTCCATCCGTCAGTCCATCCGTCAGTCCACCCGTTAGTCCGTCCGTCAGTCCATCCGTTCGTCCGTCCGTTAGTCCATCCGTCTGTCTGTCCGTCCGTCAGTCCGTCCGCCAATCCGTCCGTCAGCCCGTCCGTCAGTCCGTCCGTGAATCCATCCATCAGCCCGTCCGTCAGTCCGTCCGTCAGTCCATCCGTCAGTCCGTCCGTGAATCCATCCATCAGCCCGTCCGTCAGTCCGTCCGTCAGTCCGTCCGCCAAACCCTCCGTCAGCCCGTCCGTCAGTCCGTCCGTGAATCCATCCATCAGCCCGATCGTCCGTCTGTCAGCCCGTCCGTCAGCCCGTCCGTCAGTCCATCCGTCAGTCGGTTCGTGAATCTATCAGCCCGTCCGTCAGCCCATCCGTCAGTCCGTCCGTCAGTCCGTCCGTCAGCCCGTCCGTCAGTCCGTCCGTTAGTCCGTCCATCACCCGTCTGTGTGTTCACCCATCTGTGCGTTCGTCTATCCCTTTGTCCGTTCACCCATCTGTGCGTTCGTCTATCCCTTTGTCCGTTCACCCGTCTGTGTGCTCATCTGTCCCTTTGTCCGTTCTCCCGTCTGTATGCTCGTCTGTCCCTTTGTCCATTCACCCGTCTGTGCGTTCATCCATTCTGAGCAGTTGTTGAGATTGGAATAGCTAATCTAACCTTGTTGAGCGGTTGGTGAGGTCTGTATGTTTGTCCGTCTGCACGTTTGTCCATCCATCCGTCTGTTTGTCCATGCTTTCGTTCATTAACCCGTCTGTCCGTTCGTCCATCCACCTGTATGTCCGTTTGTCTGTCCGTTCGTCCACTCTCCCGTCTGTCGGCATGTCCAAGTATCAAGCCATCCTCAATCCTTCCAGCAAGCAATTATTCAATTAACAAAGCAACCAGCTAATTAATCAATCAAATTTTGTTGCAAGAATGAAAGAATATACAAACTTCAAATACTCACGAAAGAAAGGAATCAGAAACGTTTTCATTTTGGATTTTTCTCTTGGTGAAAACGTCAAACACTGGGCTTAAAACAATTTTTTAAATGTCTTGCTAGTTCTTTTTCTTTCTCTTCTACTTCTTTTTCCACAGTCGAATATGCTGCCAGTAGGTACGTTCCTTCTGAATATGACTGAGTGTAGTCAAACTTGCTTGAGAGTCTAATTCAAAAAAAAAAAAAAAAAAAAAAAAACGGAGAGAAAGAGAGAGAGAGAGATTTTGGGTTCGGTGTGATGGATGCACACTTACACTGTTTATCTCAGCAGTGAAAACATGAGCACAGAGACTGGACTGAAAGAGAAACGACTCTAAGAAAATGTACCGTACTCACTGAACTATAGTCACTGCATGAATGGGATCTTAAAGGAACAGACCACCCCAGTACGTGGTTTTGCGACTACACTTTCTTTTCGGTTTTCGTTCCGTCGAGTCCGTTTGGTGACTGTTGGTTAGTGGGTAATGTACACTTTCTTTTCATCTTTCTTTCCGTCGAGTCTTTTTTGTGACTATAGGTTAATGTGTAACGTACACTTTCTTTTCGGTTTTCTTTCCGTCGAGTCTGTCTGGAGAAATGCGATTGCAAAAATATCT
>OY757545.1:21865669-21882334 GCA_963584105.1 Alviniconcha strummeri | reverse complement strand
GAATTTAATCGTTTTTTGAGAGCATCACTACAGCCGCCCCACACTACGGATGCGTAGTCAATGTGGGATTTAACGTGGGCATTGAAGAAAAGCTTTAAAGTATCAGTGTCAACAATGTACTTTAGTTTAGATAGAAGGAAGACACGCTTAGAGAGTGTTTTGCACAGTGTGTCAGTATGTGTATCCCACCGAAGTTTGTTGTCTATAATTATTCCTAAAAGTCGGTGTTCTGCCACTTGTTCAACTTTCACTCCATGTAGTAACAGATCAAGCGATAAAGGTAACAGCTGATGCTTCTGCCTTGTAGCGATTGTCATAGAGTGGGTTTTCTTTGGATTGATGACCATAGAATTATTGTCGCACCAACATGAGACCTGGTCTAAGCTTTCCTGTAAGGTGTGTTCTACCTGCATAATATCTTTTCCGGATGTGTGGAGTGTTGTGTCGTCTGCTAACATGTCGCAAGCAACAGAAATATTCGTTACATGCAATGGTAGGTCATTGATAAAAATACTAAACAGAATGGGCCCTAGGACAGATCCTTGTGGTACCCCAAACTTTACAGAGCTTTCAGAGGAATATGAACCATGGAGGAAAACACTTTGCGTTCTGCCTTCAAGATACGATTTGAAAAACGGTAGGGAACTTGAATTCTGAAGGTAGCATCCAAGCTTGTACATCATGATATTGTGATCCACAAGGTCAAAGGCCTTTTTCAGGTCTAGGAATATCACGCCAGACACCTCAGATCTGTTCATCGCTGTCAGCCAAGAATGCGTAAGCCGTACTAATGCGGTACTGCAACAGTGTATACATCGACAACCAGACTGGAAGGGGTGAATGAGTAGGTGTTTTTCCAAATAATCATTTAACTGTACATGCACATGCTTTTCGAGGAGTTTGGACAGGACAGATAACAGTGATATTGGTCTGTAGTCAGTCAAGTTTGTCTTGTCGCGAGTTTTTGGCAATGGGATCACTTTTGCTTTCTTAAACTCGGATGGATAATGGTTTTTCTCGATGCATAGATTAAAAATGTAAGTAAGTGAGTCTATTATGTAAGGCAGTGAAAATTTAAGTAAGTGGTTACTAATGCCATCGGGTCCAGACGACTTTTTGTTATCCAGTTTGGATACATATTTACCGAGTTCCGGAATGGAAATATATGGGATGACAAATGGCTCCTGCCCTCGTGTTTTTCGCTCACAAAATTCATGTAGAATATTTGAGCATTCAGAGTCATATACATCATCCGATCGTGGTTTTGTCAAACATTCTGCCACAGAAAGGAAGTGATTATTGAATTTATCAGCCGTTAGGTTCTTTGGGATATCGGCAAAATGAGACTGGCTCCCTTTCGTAAATGTATTTAGAGCACGCCACACAGTCGAAATATTTTTATCTCGCTCAATGAGTTTCTGGAAGTAGTCCTTTTTTGCTTTTCTCACCCGATTTTTTATTTTATTTCTTAGCTTCTTATATTCTGAAAAACGTTTTTCTTTCTTTAGTTTGTCTCGCTCAGCCATTAGCTGCATTACATCTTTGTTAAGCCAGGGTGGTAATCTGGGATGTTTGACGCGCTTGTGCTTCAGTGGCGCGTGTCTGTTGATTACACTGAGGTAGACATTGTACCACACCGACAAAGCTTCTTCAGGGTCAGTATAATTCAGGACCGAAATAAAAGGGGCACAGAGAGAGAGAGAGAGAGAGAGAGAGAGAGAGAGAGAGAGAGAGAGAGAGAGAGAGAGAGAGAGAGACAGAGACAGAGACAGAGACAGAGACAGAGAGAGACAGAGAGAGAGAGAGAGAGAGAGAGACAGACAGACAGACAGACAGACAGAGACAGAGAGAGACAGAGACAGAGAGAGACAGAGACAGAGACAGAGCCACAGAGCCACAGAGAGAGAGAGAGGGGGGGGGCGAGGGGCGAGGGGCGCGGGCGGAGGATTATTCTTGGAGCCTTCCCTCCTAAACCCTCCCTGGTAATAATTAAGCCTCCCTATCAATCAGCCTCCCTTGTAATAAGGCGAGGAAAAAGCCTCACAGATCTAATTAGTTTTAGAATCGATTGGAGTCAAATTTGAACTCATGGTGTGGATTAGGTAGTACTGATGCGAAGGCGGCCAATGTATAAAAAAATAAAATAAAATAAAATATAAAAAAAGGGGACGGGGGGGGGGGGGGGGGGGGGACAAATTCTCATTTTTCTATGAGACCGGAATAGTAATTCATCCTTCCCCCCCCCCCACCCCTTTTTTTTTTTAAATCACTGTTTTCCTTGTTATTCAAAGGTCGATGCAAGATTTGTTCTTGCTTTAAAGGAACTCTCCTTCGGAGGCTAAACTTCTCGTATGCTTACAGGAGGTTAGTTAAAAACGAACATTATCCGCATTAAAAGTTTTGTGATTGAAAGTGCCGTTGATGTTATAACGATTTTAGATGAGGACTTTCCCAGACGCTGTTTACTAACACTGTGTTCACTAGCTCTTTTAGTATGACATCACTGATAGAATACCGGATTTTCTCAATTTTGTGTACATCTCATATATAAAAAAAGATTGTCAATGTTTCTTTTTTAGATCTGGACAGATACAGGTCGTAGCTGGTAAACTTGGGTGACCAGGTGGAGAGGTGGAGAGAGCTGTGCACGAGTTTAGACGTCTGCAATAGGAAACAGGCAAAGCTGTTACTGAACACGTAAAAGGAAAATTTCCTGATACTTCTTTTTTCATTGATAGGAGTAGTCTACCGGAACCATGCTTTTAAGTATTCCACTACTACCTGTTTGCGTAATGTGTGTGTTTCTGGCGTGCCACCCGCCGATATCTTTTGATATTTTTTATTATTATTAGAAAATGGTGTCTGAAATATTTTATGAAATAATAATAATGTACATTTATCATGCGCTCATCAACGCCCTGAGCGCTCACATGATACATATTAACCTAAATATGATATTCTATACACATGTAGAGCATAGTCCTATCAAAACAATTTACATAAAGTATTATAAAAAAAAACACACACACACACACACACACACACACACACACACACACACACACACACACACACACACACACACACACACATACACTGACTGGAGCAGAAACTGGGTACTGATATTAGGATGGAAATACTGTGAGAAGAGGAAGGTTTTCAGTTTGGCTTTAAAAGATGACAGGGTTGAGCACTGTCTAACGTCTTGTGGGAGTGAATTCCAAATGTGGGGTCCAAAGCAAGAGAAGGTGCGGAAGCCATGGGTCTTGCGTTTGTATTGTTGGATTTCCAGCATGCGGGTGTCAGAAATCTAGCATCGGATCAATACGCTGAGAAAAATTCGTCACCCAACATTTTGAAGCTCGGTCCATCGCCGAGCATTATTAGTATACGTCTCATGTTAGCCGGTCTGGCCCAGCGGTAAGGCGTTAGGCTGGTAAGCGGAAGGACCTCGGTTCGATACCGCTTCGGCTCTCCTTTCTCATTGAAAAAGGTCGTGGTTTGTGGACACTGTCTTGTGACTTTGTCCATCACTTCCTACTGAAACATTAAAATGGCTCTCATCGCTGCCCATCTTAATGCAGGAATCATTCTGGTGGTGACAGCGTAGCGATAGGTATATAATCTCCCTCCTCCCCCCCCCACCTCCATACCCTCTTCCCCCCTCTTCTCCCCGTCCCTAATAAGCCGTATGGTTTCTGTGGACGTTAAGCACCATGCTTACTATTTTACCGGTCTCATCCACTGAGGTGCACATTGCACAATTTGGAAAGTTATTCAAAGAAAGATATAAAATTATTCACACAAACATCAGTTAAGTCGCTCGACAGATTGTTCGGTCTCAGCAGTTCAGTACGTGCCTGGGACGGTGCCACTGTCAATTGTGTGTAGGACGAGTGTGTAAAACAACAAAATATAATGACTTAATACGCATTCCGCAAATAGCTGCACCCAGTGCGGAGATCCCCAATCTAATTTTAGACCACTGCAGTTAGTCTTAAATTGCCGTATTTCAAAAGAGTCAAAGCAGAAATTAATGCTACAGAAAAATCGTACTAAAACTTCTTTTTTTAAATTATGCCAAAAATCATTTTTATCCAAATCTGCGTTGGCTTTTTATTTAAAAAATCGTTTTCATTATCAATCGTTGCAGCATCTAAAATAATATTTTTTGGAGTCTTGAAACACTTGGTTTTCAACATATTAGCAGTGGTGTTGAAAACATGAAACATAATTTCCAAAATCGTATTTGCAAATGTTTTTCATTCTTCGTTGGTGGTGTTTAACGTCCACAGAAACCATAAGGCTTATTAGGGACGGTCGAATGGAGGTGGGAGAAGAGGGAGATTATATACCTATAATAATGACTCCTGCATTAAGATGGGCAGCGATGAGAGCCGTTTTAATGTTTCATCAATTGCAAGGGACAAAGTCACAAGACAGTGTCCAAAAAACACAATCTCTTTTTGAAGAGAAGCGAAATTTAGCCGAGGCCATTCTGCTTACCAGCATAACGCCTTATCGCCATATTTTTCATTCTCCAAAACATCCTAGATATATGATCCTCGAGGCAGACCAAGGGTCAAAGGTCAATTGCTAACTTTTCAAAACGTTTCATACCCCCTCCCCACCCCCACCCCCTTCTCCCCGCCCCTAATAAGCCTTATGATTTCTGTGGACGTTAAGCACCATGTTTACTTACTTACCACCAGAATGATTCTGCATTAAGATGGACAGCGGTACAAGCCATTTTAATGTTTCGGCCTTGTTGACGAATGGGACCCGAGCGGAACTCTACAGTCCGAGAAAGCACAAAGTTTCCTCGCGGCGCGGGCAACCTTTTTTCCACAATGGGTAGTGTCACCTTGATACAGTCAGCATGGTCGACATACAGACGAATTTTTACGCGATGTACGTACAAGAACTGCAGACTGGATGCAAAAATATATTTTCAAAACATGTAAATAATATACTCATAATACGATCAAATAAACATGCCCACCCACGCAAATCAACATACTCAGTTTGCACAGAGGCGGGTATTATCAAGATCATTAAAAATTCAAGGTTGTAGAATATGTTAATATTCACTATGAGACGAAATGTACATATAACCATGCACGAGTTTACATTGTCACTTGATGCAAAGCCACATACGTTGGATGCTTGCGAGTTTAGCTGTAACGTAGTAACGGATACGGATACCGCTGCAGTAACGCGTAAAAGATCCCGGTTATTCTGCCAAAAGTTCAGGTGGTAGGTTACAGCTAAACTCGCAAGCATCCAACGTATGTGGCTTTGCAGTAACACGGGGGTAGAACGGATACCGCTGCCTCAAAATGAACTCATTTATAGGAACTTCAGTCTTGATCGCTTTTATATGGCGCTATTCTCCGCTCACAAGCAGACTCACTTTCTCACACTGAGAAAGGATGAAAGAAAACCGAAAGTTTTGAACACAATGTGGTGTTACTGTTGTATTATTTACTCTAGATCATTTATAGAAACGGAGATTTAATCAGTTCTGCAACCACCAGAACGTGGCTGCATTAAGATTAGGCGGCGATGTGTGCCATTTGGTAAAGTCGTAAGACAATCTCCATCATCAACAAATGCTGACAACTTAAAAAGGTGAGAAAAAGCCAGTAGATAGGTCCCATTGAATATTCATAAGGCGAGGTCACCAGGGTAATCGAGATCGAAAGCGAGGCTTAAGAACGTGTGTGGTGTCTACGATGCAGACAACAAAATCTCAACACGCTCGCATCATTTCTGCATACACCAACCTCGCTTTCGATCTCGTTACCCGCCGTGACGTACCTCGAATTTAAACGGCGTCCGCTTACCTGCCGAACAGCGTAGCACAATGCCAAACTATAGTTCAAGTTTAATGTTGCTTTACGGCCACAGAGTCCATAAGGACTTCCGTTTATAGTCTCACTCGAAGGTTTATAGTCTCACTCGAAGGACTTTTGTGGAGTCTGTAAAACAAATTTGACTCCGGAGAATTCTCGGGGCGGGCGCAAAGCCTAGCACATAACGGTCACCCAGCCATGCGATGACCACGCACATAACGGTCACCCATCCATGTCATGTCCACGCACGTAACGGTCACCCATCCATGTCATGACCACGCACGTAGCGGTCACCCATCCATGTCAAGTCCACGCACGTAACGGTCACCCATCCATGTCATGACCACGCACGTAACGGTCACCCAGCCATGTCATGACCACGCACGTAACGGTCACCCAGCCATGTCATGACCACGCACGTAACGGTCACCCAGCCATGTGGCGACAACGCTCCATCGTGCTTAACTTGGTCTTCGTGAGCGAATCATCTCGCTCCGTGACACCGACTTCCCATTAAGAGGGTTTCGGACACAGATCTGCATTGGCCTCATTACACATCCATCTCCTACACCCTGCCCTGTTTCATTACAGTCTGCATTGGCTTCAGTACACATCTATCACCTACACCATACCATATTTCATTACAGTCTGCATTAGCCTCATCGCACATCTAGCACCTACACTGTAACCTGTTCCAGCTCACTGTCAGCGACTTGGCTTCAGTACGCATCTACTACCCACACCGTGCCCTGTTTCATTACAGTCTGTACTCACTTCAGTACACATATACTACCTACATCGTGCCCTGCTCCAGCACAGTTTGAGCGACTTGGCGGCCTGGTGCCTCCACTGCTGGTCCACTCGTATGACCACGACCGGGCTCAACACCGCGTGTACGTAACTAATAGGCAGAGTCAGCACTTCCATCAGGATCGCAATGTCGGGCACAGATGGGTAATGGGTAAACAGCAGCAGCATCACTGTGATGGGGAGGTAGCAGCACAGGAAGATGGCCATCACTAGAATGCCCCGCTTGACGGCCGTCACGGAGGCTGACTTTAGGCGTCGTATCGCCACGGATGTTGAAGGCAACGATGGTCTGCAACAAAGCGCATAATAATAATAATGTACATTTATCATGCGTTCGCGATCATCAGTGCCCTGAGCACTCACATCATACATATTAACCTAAATACAATATTCTATAAGAACGTAGATGACAGTCCTACCAAAACAATTTACATAAGGCATTATATGGACACACACACACACACACACACACACACACACACACACACACACACACACACACACACACACACACATACACACACACACACGCACACACACACACACACACACACACACACACACACACACACACACACACACATACACACACACACACACACACACACACGCACACGCACACACACACACACACACACACACACACACACACACACACACACACACACAATGATTGTAGCAGAAACTGGTTACTGATATTAGTTGGGGCGGAAATACTGTGAGAATACATACAGAAATCCTCATACACGTGTCAGTTTGATGTCGGTCCTATTTCCGCTCAACAGTGTAGTCAGATTTTAACTGTTCCCTGTAATTTGATGTTCTGCTGGCTTGTCTGCTGGCTGTTTATGCTCATGCATGCATAACTGAGATTTGATGACGTCGTTTTAAATCTACATTTGGATCATTTACATTGTTTTACTTCAACTTCTTGTCTCTCTTCTTCTGTACTACCTTCTTCTTTTATTATTTTCTATCTCTCTTCTACACCAGACGAAGACAATGGGTCGAAAGCGCTTGTGTTTTTAACTGTTCTTTATGAGCCGTTCTAACTGAGTGGTGTTTCATTTTTTTGTATATTAATGAAGTATTGTAGGTTTTTTAACTCACCAGTAGCTTAGCGAGGACTAGCTGTTAGATAGGTTTAACCGAACCTAAACTACACTCCTTACATCACAGGACCAGAGTATGAAACAGATCTTTGTTCCCGACCACGGGACCAGAATATGAAACAGATCTCTGTGACTGAGTGACTGACAAGATCTGACTGTCAGAGGTAGGGTGGTCCATAGAAAAGTACCAGAGAAGGATATACTTGTTTTGAATATGTTTATCCTTGGCCTAGGCAAACTAAACTAATAGTTCCTAGAGTTGGAATAGCGTGAGGGAGTATGTCTGTATAGGTTAGATATGTACTATGGGGCCTCATTGTTAAGGACCCTGTACATGAACAAACCCTTGTTATATTCAAGTTGTTTTTATATGCTCATTATTCTCATCTCTTTTAATTTCTGGTCAGTAGTTAGAGCTGTATCTGGAAAGATTAACTTTACAGCTTTTCTGTGCACACATCAGCTGTATCTGGAAAGATTAACTTTACAGCTTTTCTGTGCAGAGAATTTAATCTCTTTTTGAGGACATCACTACATCCGTCCCACACGACTGACGCATAATCAATGTGAGGTTTAATGTGGGCACTGAAGAACAGTTTCCTGGTGTCGATGTCTACGAGGTACCTTAATTTCGGCAGAAGAAAGACTCATCTTGAAACTGTTTTACACACATTATTAGTATGCGAGTCCCAGCAAAGTTTCTTCATTGTCTATGGTTATACCTAAAAGACGGTGTTCTGACACTTGATCAATTGTCGCCCCGTTTAGAACGAGATCGAGCGGTATGGGTGACAGCTGGTGTTTGTGTCTGGTAGCGATTGTCATAGACTTGGTCTTGATCGGATTGATGACCATATGATTATTATCACACCAGTTGGGTACCTGATCTAAGCTGTCTTGCATATTGCTTCTGATTTGCAGAATATCTTTTCCAGAGGTGTGTAGTGTTGTGTCATCTGCCAGCATGTCACAATCAACAGATGTATTTTTCACGTGTAATGGAAGGTCACTGATAAAGAGACTAAAAAGAATAGGTCCCAAAACAGAGCCTTGTGGTACGCCATACTTTACTGACTCTTTGGAGGGGTAAGAGCCATGGAGTAAGTCGCACTGGGTTCTGTTATGAAGATATTATTTAAAAAACGGTAGAGGTAGAGAATATGCGTTTTTAAGGTAAATGGCGAGCTTCTTCAATAGGATATCGTGATCAGCTAGGTCGAAAGCCTTCTTTAGGTCTAGGAATGTGATATTGGTCTGTAATTGGTTGGATTTGTTTTATCCGTAGATTTTGTAAGCGGAACCAGAAAACCCCCCCCCCCCCACCCCCCTTTTTTTTTTTCAAGCTCAGATGGATTTTTTTCTCGGTGCCTAAATTAAAAACATATGTAAGCGAGTCTATTATGTATGGCAATGACATATTTAGTAGCTGGTTGCTTATATCATCCAGAACAGAAGATTTTTAGTTTTCCAGCTTCGATATGTATTTGCCTAATTCTGAAATGGAGAGATATGAGATGACAAATGGGTTTTGCCCGCTGGTTTTCTGTTTGCAGAAATCATGTAGAAGATTTGAGCACTCATATTCACTTGTACTTGGTTCCGTTAATGACTCTGACACAAACAGGAAATGATTATTGAAAACGTTTGCAGTTAGATTCTTCGGGACGTCGGCAGAAGTAACGATGTCCTTTTGCAAACACATCTAGAGCACGCCACACAGATGCTATATTGTTATCACGCTCAATGAACTTTTGGAAGTATTCTTTTTTGGCTTTTCTCACAAGTATTTTTAAAACTTTATTTCTTAATTTCTTGTATTCAGGGAAACATGTTTTCTCTCTTTAGTTTGTCTCTCTGTGCCATTGTTTCCTTGATGTCTTTGTTAAGCCATGGTAATAACTATGGATATTTTACCCGCTAGCAGTTTAAAGGTGCATATCTATTGACACCAGTGATATAGTCACTGTACTATGTCGCCAAGGCTTTATCGGGATCAGTACAGTCCAGGACTTCAGCGAAGGGGGCCCAGTACAGATCATTGAAAAAAGCAGTCTTATTAAACTGTTTGAAGGATCGAAATGATATATATATATATATGAATGGGTTTTGGGCTCACCTTTAGGAAGCTTAATCGATCTTGAACAGGAGATGGGACAATGGTCACTTATGCTCAGGTCAGATACACTGACCTCGGTGATTACGTCTGGGTTGTTTGTGTATATATGGTCAATAAGAGTGGCAGACATCTGTGTAATTCTAGTAGGTGATTTTACAAGTTGGGTTAAGCCTAGCAGTGTAATAGTTGAGTCCCAGGAGGAGTGTGGCTTTATAATGAGAGACAGACAGACAGACAGACAGACAGACAGAGACAGACGGACGGACAGAGACAGACAGACAGACAGACAGAGACCCTTACCTGGATCGGTTCGTACCAACACCACCGGAAAAGCAGCAGCTACACACGGGAAGCGTGTCGTCCTCAGTTCCGAGTTCTTCCGCCCGCTCTTGTACTGTGGGGCTCCGCTGCTCCGAGAGAACCCAGCGAACAGAACTCTTGCCTCCGCCTTGTCCGCTAGCGTCCGTCAGAGGCCCAGGCTGAATGCAGTCAGAGTCCGCGCACATCGTCGTCTGGAGGACTTTACCGGAGTCCACGGACATCGATGTCCTGGGAAGTTTGCCAGAGTCCGTGGACTTTGATATCCCGGGCACTTTACCAGAGTCTGCGCACATCGTCGTCTGGAGGATTTTACCGGAGCCCACGGACATCGATGTCCCGGGCATTGTGGCAGAGTCCGTGGACTTTGACGTCCCGGGCACTTTACCAGAGTCGACGGACATCGTTGTATGGAGGATTTTACTGGAGTCCACGGACATCGATGTCCAGGGCATTGTGCCAGAGTCCGTGGACTTTGACGTCCCGGGCACTTTACCAGAGTCCACGGACATCGTCGTATGGAGGATTTCACCGTAATATTGACCAAGCTGGACCTTGGCTGTGGTAGAAGAGTGCTTGTCCACGTCCAGCTGAGGAGCTCCGCCTGGGCTTTGAGCTGCAGGTGCGGGGCTGTTGGTGGTTTCTGTGGTGGGGATGGCGCGGCTGGACAGAGAGAGCGGGCTTTCACGCTCAGCCAGCGAGAGAAGCTTTGGCTGTCCGCCCAACTCGACTCTCTGCTCACTCGACGATTGTACTTGCGCTGACCGCGTTTCCAGAGATGCAAGCGATTCTAGCAGGCGAAAGCAATTGTCCTCGTTGCTGTTCGAAGCTCCTGCCATCACTGTGGCTAGACACGGCCGCTTCCGTGTGCCTGGAGTTTTCTCATCAGCAGAGGCTGTCGTCACTTCCGTCAGGCCACTTCCTGTTTCCAAAGCCGGTCCTGGAACTGTCATGTCCACTTGCTCCGACAGTGACGTCAAACACGCCCGTGACGTCATTTCTGCTCTAGTTTCCTCTCTGTCTTCAACCGTCACTCGACGGGTCTTTGCCCGCAGCATGACGACAACGGCGACGAGGGACACGATGCTGACGACACAGCTCAGAAAGAAGGTGCTCACCGCCAAGTCCACGATGTCGTGCAGCACGTGACATCCGTGCTCCTCCTCTTGCTGACCGCCGGACAGCGCCAGTTCCAGCAGGAGAGGGAGGCAGCTGAGGAAGCCGGACAGCGCGATGGCCGCCGTTTTGACCCAAAGCCGGACCCGGCTGTGCATGAACGGTCGGTGTAGGTTCCTCACTCGGTACACCTTGTCCACTCCCTGCAGACCGACCACCAGCACGGAGAAAAGGATCAGCACCGACTTGACGGACAGAAACGTTAGACACAGGGTATTCCCCGAGTCCACTTGCAGCAGGAACAGAACGTCGAGGGGCGACGTGAGGCAGATCAGCACGTGTGACACGCTCTGGCTGATCAGGAAAAGGGGAAGGTCGCCGTCTCGGACTGGCCAAGGGACCGCGAGGCTGTTCCTTTTCCCTCCCTCTCTTCTAAGCGCGAGGTGGAGGAGGAGGAGGTTGGGTGGAACAGCCACGATGGAGAGCAGAGTGACGCAAAGCAACAACAGCACCATCCCCAACTCCATGGCGCCGTCATTTGACGTAACGTCATCCGATCTCGGAGTTAACGACGACAACGTCACGTTATCCATCGCGACGGCATTCATGACGCTTTTGACCACACACCTATTGTCAGAGCACTGAAACAAAGGACAAGATAGACAGGGTCTTCGTCAGCTATGACAAACTGAGCCAGACACTTTACCGTAGGCAGGGCATGTAGATGACAGTTCAACATGTTATGGCGGAGCGGGTATGGTTCCTCAAGCGCTCTGAATTTTTTTTTTATATGATTTGCACAAGAGTAGACATCGTAACGAAGCCGGACCGCGTTAGGTTTTGTTGTTTTTGCCGGATTCTTGTATTTCTCTTCACACCGTTTTTAGTTGACGAAAATATGTACACTTACAGGATTGTTTGACTATAGCATATAGGGTATTTGAGCTGGGTTAAAGCATCTTTTTGTTCAGTTTTATTGTCTGTATCAAAGCGATGGTGGTTACTGTTGTAGCGTTCTCCAGCTGAACACCCTGGGGTCATCAGATATACGCAATTGTAATTCTGAGAAATGCGTTCCATAGGGTGAGCGGAGTGCGTGTACGACCGTTTTCATTACGTCGCCATATCAGTAGCCACACGCCGTCTTCGGAGTAAATGTGAAAGGAATCCGAAAAGCTTAAACTGACACATGTCTTGGTGTTGTTGTTTGTCGATACGTGTGATTGTTCTCAACAAACAAAGGGGAGTAATTACGACACACTAACGACAAAGGACACGACAACCAAGACTTCAAAGGCCTACGATAACTGTCTCCTGTTCTGCGAGTAAACACAAGGTACACCAACTCCACCAGAGAGTAGACCAGGTTATTATTAAAAATATTGACCAATATTTGAAGAAGCCGACAGATCTTTTAAAACTGATTGTCAACAAAGATAACGTTGGTCTTTGTCCCTGCTCCGTTGGATTTTGGCAGCATAATTTACAGATACACTTTACAGATTGCAAATGGAGTTTAGCCAAAAAGTGCTCGAAAGAGATTCGATTGTTAGTGCTTGACTGGAAAATTCTACATAATATATATCCAACAAACATACTACTACATAGAAAGGGGATATCTGAAAATAGAAACTGTAAATTCTGTACATATGAAATTGATTACATTGACCATTTCTTTTGGTCTTGTGGTAAAAATAATGTAATTTGGAAAAACGTCGAGGAATATGCATATATCAAATTTCATAAATTAATAAAATTAAAATTAAAGGACGTTTTATTTGGATATGATGAAACGGAGAACAGCAGTGACGTTCTAGCCATCAATCATGTTATCCTAATAGCAAAAATGTGTATTAGTAAATACAGATATGGTAAATAGTTTGATCTAGTCCATTTATTTGAAAGAAAACTAAGCTTGAGAAATGCATAATAATTAATCAGTATAAACTGTGTCCATACGCAGCCTCTTAAAAATGTCCATAGCAACTTTGAACTATATATTTTACATACTTGTAAATTATACGTTTGTGTAGAACTGCATTTGTAAGCGTTTGACCGAAAACACACACACACACACACACACACACACACACACACACACACACACACACACACACACACACACACACACACACACACACACACACACACACACACACACACACACACACACACAAAAGAGAGAACCAGTGAAGAAGATCCATGAACCACCACCACCACCACCACCACCACCACCACCACCACAACAACAACAACAACAAAACAAAAGGCGGGGGTGGGGGCGGGGGGCGGGGGAAGTAATAGATCTGCTTGCAACTGAGGCTAAAAAAACAAACAAACAAACAAAAAACAGGCATATCCTGCATTACGTATTTATTCCATTTATTGCACCAGTGCCTGTCATTTTTAAGTGAACAATAAAGCTTTTTCTAAATTAAGTTGAATTTATCTTAAAAACAAAACAGACAAACAAACAAAAACAAACGATCAAAAAAAAAAAAAAAAAAAAGCAGTAGCAACAAAAACAACAGCTATTCTTTCTTTTCACCGCTACCAGTTTCAAGAGAAAAAAACTGCTTATTTTACGCTGCATCGAGGAATCGTATCAGAACAAAAAAATTGATGTCCTTACCACCGATGGTTCTCGCACACTCGCCTACCGTCGCTGTTGGAACCAACGTGACACTCGTTCGCTTGACGAAAAAACAGCCTGAAGGGTTGGTGGCCAGTACTGACAGAAACTGCTTGCAACGAGAGACAGACAGAGGCAGGCAAGTGCAGAACCTGAGTGAGTAGCATACACTCGTACCACACAGTGCACGGCACACAGGCGGTACATAGCATTGATCTGCTGGAATGTGTCAAGTGACAGCAATGGCGCCTCTTCCGTATGGAAGACGTATTCTTTTAGGGATGGGGGTATTCAGATGAATAAGTAGAACAGCAAAGGTAAAGGTACAAAATATTTTAAAAAAATATATGCAAAATATAGCGCCAGATATCACGAGGCACCATTCCAACCTCTGCCAAACCGACGAACTTGTTCACACACACACACACACGCACGCACGCACGCACGCACGCACGCACGCACGCTAGCACACACACACGCACGCACGCACACACACACGCGCACGCGCGCGCGCGCAAACACCCAGGCACGCACGCACGCACGCTCGCACACACACACGCACGCACGCACGCACACACACACACAGGCGCACGCGCGCGCGCAAACACCCAGGCGCACTCGCACGCACGCACACGCACGCGCGCGCGCGCACACACACACAGACATACACGCACAGGTACACACAGGCACGCACGCACTCTCACATACATACAAACACACAGACACACACACACACACACACACACACACACACACACACACACACACACACACACACACACACACACACACACATCTAGCATCTAACAGACGAAACTGTTTTTCAATATTGATGTTTCATAACTGTGCGCCCCATAAGACCCAGCTAGCGTTAAACTTGAGAGCTATGGGAAAACTGACCACCAGAGAGCATCGGTTGATACACAGGGACTTGCTCTCCATTCAAGTCTTACCATGTGTGATCACTTCAGTTCCATCTGTCGAGCTTACCTAGAACTCCGCAGGATCGTTTCTGTCCGTCCTTTGTTCACAGCAGAGACAGCTGGTGAACTTGCTTGCTCACGCATACTGTCTGGGATTGACTGCTGCAATTCCCTCTGGCTGGAATTATCTTAGACATGCAACACCCTGCTGCCCGGCTGATCTTCCGTAATATACAACAAACAAACAAACAAACAAACAAACGAACAAGCAAAAACAAACATCATGACTATGTCACTCCTTCTCCCGAAGAAACTCCACTGGCTTCCTATTGCAGAACGAATTCTTTACACTGGCAATTCATTAATTCATTCCGGTACTTTGTTGGCACCCTACCACATTACTTCTCCTGCAAACACCAAGCACTGGTTTATGACACCCTTCCTTTGAAGAAGGTGCCGGAAAGCGGTGCTCTGGGAATGCCCCTCCTGCTGTCTGTCCCCGTACTCTCCCTCCAGATCTGTTTGTGTTTCCTCTAAAAAACAAACAAACAAACAAAAAACACCTGTCCAACGTGTTATGCTGAAAAATGCTGGTTGCGCGATCCTGTCTTTACCAAACTCCAGTTGTCTGGAATTCATTGCTCTTGAAGATCCGCAGCCCCTCGTCCTTGTCATCTTTGAAGTCTCAACTAAAAACACGTGTTTTTTTCCTCTCTGCCTTTCCATGAACTTTTTATTATTATCTAGCTGTTTAAACTTACTGAATCAACGTTAACCGTCTTGTTGTAGAGAGTGAGGGGCAGCTGAATTAGTTTGACGTATTTTGCAGTGTGCGTAATTAGGAATGTGTGAGCGCTTTAACATGCAGGCATAGTACTTGTCCATTCTAATAAGGAAGGAACTTCCTTTTTTACGACGGTTCTGAAGGAAAACAAAAATGATAAATAACAAAAACAAAACAAAAACTATTAATACTGCACAGCGCCTTGACCTCGTTTTATTGTTGACAGGGTATAGCGCTATATGAGTTTTTCTCGACTTCTGCTCAGAGCTCAGGAGCTGCGTGAAAGTCGAGATGGCCGCCCTGGGCTCCACGTCCCTAACAGTCCTTATGGTCTCTGTGGACGTGAAGCAACGTTGAATTTAAACTTCCTCTAGTTGCCGTTGTTGTGATATTAAGTTATTATTGTTGTTGTTATCATTATTATTATTATCGGATTTTATGCAAATGGTGGTATCCATGAAGTAACCAATCGGCATCAATAAAATCCTTGAAATGAAGAATTATAATTTTGATGAAATTGAACCATTTTGTCTGTTAGACACACCCCTCGAGCAAGACAGACCTGTGCTCCGAGTATTGGATAGCCCGTACAACGGCTCTGTGAAAATAGCGTTTGAAACAGGAAAAATGACAGACAAACATGCTCACAGACACTTGCATGGACAGAGAGAGAGAGAGAGAGAGAGAGAGAGAGAGAGAGAGAGAGAGAGAGAGAGAGAGAGAGAGAGAGAGAGAGAGAGAGAGAGAGAGAGAGAGAGAGAGACAGACAGAGAGACAGAGAGAGACAGAGAGAGACAGAGAGAGACAGAGACAGAGAGAGACAGAGAGAGACAGACAGACAGACAGACAGAGACAGAGACAGGCAGACAGACAGACAGACAGACAGACAGACAATGACAATTCTTTAATGATTTCAAAGCACCACCTGCGCATCTCATTGCGGAAAGAGGATCGGGGGGGGGGGGGGGGGGTGGACTGGGGGGGGGAGAGAAGGGAGAG
>OY757545.1:21835942-21853442 GCA_963584105.1 Alviniconcha strummeri | reverse complement strand
ATCGCTGCCCATCTTAATGCAGGTGTCATTCTGGTGGTGACAGTGTAACGATAGGTATATAATCTCCCTCTTCCTCCCCCCCCCCCCCTATACCTTCTCTCCCCCCCCCTTTCCCCCGTCCCTAATAAGCCTTATGGTTTCTGTGGACGTTAAGCACCATGTTTACTTACGTGAACCAGATTAATGGTTAACTGACATGACATGAAGGGCCTGCGGCATTCGCCACAATACAATAGTTCTACGATTTCACTCGTACTTCCGCAAACATTTTTCTTTGACATTTTCTTTCATATGGTGGGGAAAGCCAGATTTTTGTCGGGGTACACCAGCGACTTTTGTCTCAGTCTAAGTGACCAGGTTCGAGAGAAAAACAAACAACCAAACAAACAAAATCCTGATACACCCACGCAGAGGTATGTCGGTTATAATGTACCATATTTGCTATTAGTTTTCAGCCTACTGAATTTCTTTGCAGTTTTTGAAAAAAAAAGAGAAACACACATACACAAACTTCACACACACACACACACACAAACACACACACACACACACACACACACACACACACACACACACACACACACACACACACACACACACACACACACACAGCCCTGATCAGCACCGAATAACCAAAAAAGAAACAAAAAAGGCTTTACAAGGGGCAATCCAGAAGTTCTGCAGGTGATGCTACAACTAAAACACAACAACAACAGACAAACAAACAAAAAAGATAAATGCGTTTTGGGACATTCTAGAGCATGAGCAACAAATTATTGCTTGTTGGCAGACACATTCTGACTACGAGCCTCTAAAAATGCCTTTAAAGTTGTAAAATTCGCAAATTCACTGTCACCGCCTTCCATTGTGAAGAAAGTACGCACCGGAAGTAAAGCAGCTAAGAGACTTAAGCAATGCCGGGCAAATGTCAAGGGAGTTAACAACCCCGCCTGAACAAGAGCCGCTTCCTGCTCTGAAATCAAGGTCTGTGGACTGCTGGTACTGGTCTGCCCCTGGTTTCATCGATCCTCACCAGGCTTGCCCGTTTTGAGGGCATGCCACAGAAGCTTATGAAAGTTTGTGACTTCAGTCAGTCTTTGGATCCTTGCGGTTCAAACATGGCAAGCATGTCTGTTGAGCAAATCTCACTCTCTCCATTTTTTGTGCCATCCAGGGTCAGGAACTGCGGCCTATCTAGCGTGCCCCTTTTTCAATACGGAATTCTTCATGGATAAGTCAGTGAAAGGTAACACATGTAAGTTATTCAAGTAAATTGAGATTTTCATTCGTGGCAGTTTTTGGAGCTAAGTAAGTAAACATGTAGCTTAACGTCCACAGAAACCGTAAGGCTTATTAGGGACGGGGAGAAGGAGATATGGAGGTGGGGGGAGAGGAGAATATTATACCTATCGCTACACTGTCACCACCAAAATGACTTCTGCATTAAGATAGGTAATGATGAGAGACATTTTAATGTTTCATTAATTGTGAGGGACACTTGTGTCCACAGACCGCAATTTTTGAAGAAAAAGGAGAGCCGAAGCAGATTTGAACCGAGGTCCCTCTGCTTACCAGCCTAACGCCTTACCGCTAGGCCAAACGGCTTGGAGCTCGATCCAGACTGACCTTTATTTCAACTCCTATGTTTGCATTTCGTACTGAATTTATTCGGGAAAGTTCCCTCTTTGTGCCCAAATTCGCCTGATTTCCTTCTTTGCTCCGAAATTCGCCTGATTTCCCTCTTTGTTCCGAAATTCGCCTGAATTTTAGCCTTGATATAACCCTATTTGGTTGACTGGGCTGAAAGCAATAACTAAGAAAATAACAAGCGTTCCATAATTTTAACCCTAATATGACTCTGTGTTGGGCTGAAAGCACCAATTAACCAAAAATAACGAATAACAAACGTTCCATAATTTTAGCCCTGTGTGGTTGACTGGGCTCAAAGCACCAACTTAACAAAATAAATAACAAACGTTTCATAATTCTACTTTTCCTTCCTGCCTGCCTTCCGGGTTAATTCAACCTCATTTTCTCCCCATCGCTTTTTGGTCGTTGTGGGTGTGAGCGTAAGTGGATGACGCTTCGGCTCTGGGTTGAAAAGTCCGTTGCGGTTTATGGACACTCTCTCTCTCTCTCTCTCTCTCTCTCTCTCTCTCTCTCTCTCTCTCTCTCTCTCTCTCTCTCTCTCTCTCTCTCTCTCTCTCTCTGTGCTTTCTGTGGACGTTAAGTGATGGACAAAGTCACAAGACAGTGTCCACAAACCACAACCCTTTTGAACAGAAAGGAGAGCCAAAGCGGTATCGAACCGAGGTCATTCCGCTTACCAACCTAACGCCTTACCGCTAGGCCAAACAGGCTCACCTCCTCGGTGTACCTCTGGTAGAGTTTATGCACCTTGTATTTACATGCATGCCAGGTGAGTTACCGTAGGCGACTCGGGTCTTTGTTGTTGTACTTGTGTTACGTATTTCGAGCGCTAATTAACTCCCATGTGTGTTGATTTAACATATGACTCGGCGTTAAGCAAGCTTAACAAAAAGAACAAACTTTCTGGGTACGTTCTACCAAAGAGTCTACAGCAAGTCTTGTAGTGTTTTGGGTTCTATCAAAGATTGCACAGCTTCTACCAAAGAGTCTACAGCAAGTCTTATAGTGTTCTTGGTTCTATCAAATATTGCACAGCTTCTACCAAAGATTCTACAGCAAGTCTTGTAGTGTCCTTGGTCACGTTCTACCAAAGATTCCACAGCTTCTACCAAAGATTCTACAGCAAGTCTTGTGGTGTCTCTGGTTCTACCAAAGATTGTACAGCTTCTATCAAAGATACTACAGCAAGTCTTGTAATGTCTCTGGTTCTACCAAAGATTCTACAGCAAGTCCTGTAGTGTTCCTGGTTCTACCAAAGATACTGCAGCAAGTCTTGTATCTCTGGTTCTATCAAAGATACCGTGCTGCAGCAAGTCTTGTACTGTCCCTGGTTCTACCAAAGATACTACAGCCAGTCTTGTAGAATCTCTGGTTCTACCAAAGATATCACAGCAAGTCTTGTACTGTCCCTGGTTCTACCAAAGATACTACAGCCAGTCTTGTAGAATGTCTGGTTCTATCAAAGATACCACAGCAAGTCTTGTACTGTCCATCCTGGTTCTACCAAAGACTGTACATCTAAAGCTATAGCTATGCGATCTTTGGCTGCGATCCAGAGCCCGGGGAATATGAAGCAGATGGGAACTCTGAGTGCCGCGGCGGCTCAGTGTCACGTGGGCATGCCGGCTAAGTATTACTGACGCCATGTTGCACACTCAGTGTTACTGAAAGCGGAACCCGGCCGAAGTCCAGTTAATTGAGTCACTCGTCTTACACTGACTCACTTGCTACGGAATTATGTTTGCAGGTGAACAAAACACGCAGCAGTAAATTCCAGCATTAGTGGCGTGTACTCCCGTCAGACATAGAAAGCGGCACCCCGCCTCCCTTCCCGGCCTCCTCCGCGGAGAACTCAGCACTACCGTGCTGAAATGTTCTGTCTTGATGGGAACTAGCCTTCTCAAACCTTGCTTTGTCACCTGAAGAGAACGGCCTTTCCTCATTGCCCAACAGGCTGGCGACAGAGAAAATTATTTTACACAGCCGTGAATAACACCAAAAATAAATTATTTGGTCCCTTCTAAGTACTGTTTTTACATACTGATGAGATGAATACCATTTCCGGCACACACTTCACACACACACACACACACACACACACACACACACACACACACACACACACACACACACACACACACACACACACACACACACACACACACACACACACACTGACACAGTGACACACACACGGCACAATTTGTTTTTGTTTTTTTTAATAGGGGGCTCGGGAGGGGGTCGCTCGCAGACGGGGAAGGTGAGAGGGGACACAATCTGGTCAGCATGAGCGTTTTATACCATGGATTATGCTTCTTCCAGATACTGGGCCAACTAGTCAATCCCCGGCAATGGAGCGTTTTGGCGGCTCAGTAAAATCTAACGCGATATGCAGGCGCGGCGGCTTTGATCCATTCCGTGAGTCCTTAAAATGGTTTAGAACTATATTAGGGGTGCATGGGCCAGAGGGTGGCGGGGTGGGGGGGGGGGGGGTTGCAAGACCTGTCTATCGGTTTTCAACCAGAATTGTTAAGACAGAGATTTAAAATGCAACGATGCACAAAGCCGGGCAAGGAAAGCCAAAATAAGGGAAATAACTCTGTTGGGGGCTCACGAACCAGTGTTATCTCGCTTGAGCCAGTCAATTGATTTCGGTGTTTTTTTAAATCGAGGTTTCTTCCATCATTTGGGTGTCAAACCTAACTCAATTTCCCGGCCGCCCCCCCCCCCCCCACCCCCCCCCCACACACACACCCCTGCCATAATTATACACAGTTTCTGGAGGTTATATAGCAGATAACGGGTGACACTTGAAGGATGTCGTAAAGCCACCAGTGTTTGGAGTTTGCGTCCTGGGCTGTCCCACCTAACGAGCCTTCTGGATTCCGTGGACGTAAAGCTATATCGAACCATGCTCACGCATTGTCTCAGCTTGTCCCTAACGTGTCAACCAACATCCGAGGGCACTACGGCGGCATCACTGACCTGAAGCAAGTGACACTGACTGGGCTGGCAGCCCTGCCATCCTGTCATAAAATGCTGATGGGCAGATCGGTTGAAGTGTTGCTTTACGTCCACAAAAACCGTAGGCATATTAGGGACGGGAGCCCAGAACGTCCACCTCGACTTTCACACAGCTCCAGCATTCTGATGGGTGGACTGGAGCTCCAAAGATTAGTATATCCAGTGAACTACCTGGAACCAGATTTGCAGCCCCGGCTGTCCACGAATGCCTTTGCCCAACACATTTTTAAACCGGCTGAGGATTTGTTGTTGCTGAGCGCTACAAATTGGGTCCGACTGCACACAAGGCCAGCATGCGACTCAATACACCACTGGAGGATCTAGTTTCTGTTTCAACTAGACAATATTGTGGGAATGACAGCAACTGACAAAGAGAAACTAAGAGAGAGAGAGAGAGAGAGAGAGAGAGAGAGAGGGAGAGAGAGAGAGAGATTAATTTTATAAAAATGAGAAGAAAAAACTGGCACAGCACCAACCAGTTCCTTCCTTCACATGTGGAGAGTCCTATGGCCAAGACTGAAATTGTTGAATTTTTTGCAAGCACCGTTTGATGTAGGGAAGGAGTCCTCATGATGCTATTTTTTATTCTTCATCATTTTACATAAATGCTTTTGAGTCAGAACATTCTGTTAAAGTGGCATACTAATTTGGCTCCCCATCTTTGTGTACATATTTATTTGTGAGAACATTTGTGGTAGTAATGCTAGGAATAGGTGGGGTTTTAAGTAGCATGTAATCAGTCTGTCAAACCACTTTCTGTGAACTAAAACACATCAGTTCCTGCTGCAAATACCCCACAGATAATACAATAAAGATGATGGCCATTTCCTGTACATTGAGCATTTCCCTTCTGACATTTGTTACATTTGGTCCATCCATGCCTTCAGAACTGCATTAAAAACTCACCTCTACAAACAATACCACAAGAAGTGATTTCAAATTCTGTTTTCTTACTTGCCTCCCCCCCCCCCCCCCCCCCCCCCCCATTACATTTCTTCTGTTCACCCATGTGTGTGTGTGTGTGTGGCCAGGGAACTATACAATATTATGACTATAATTATACATTTTTGTTGATCTTGTAAAGCGCAGTGTGCTCACCCTTGTCAGTGAGATAAGGTGTTATAGAAATAACCACTATTATTGTTATTATACTGCATTTCTCTTCTGTCATGGGCACACCTATTGTATAACAAAAGCATAAGTCCAGAATTCCTGTTCTCAGAACATCACTACCAACAATGCTCATCTCTACTAAAGCAACTTCACTGGACCCCCGTTTCAGAACAAAGACAAAACTGCTTGCCACTATCACTTTTCCTTTCTTTTAAAAATAAACTCAAACATTTCTCTTCTCCAAATATGACTAACCAAACCAGTCTGTTGCCCCATCTGTTTACAAAATGCATGTCAGTGTGTGTGTGTGTGTGTGTTGCGATATATACATATTTTCATTCATTCATACTTGTACAACATGGTTTAGCTGTGTTGATGTTGACATGGCTGTTATTCTTCTGTTAGGTGACAAGTGTAAATTGATGATAATATGTACTGTGATGTGTATTCATTTTCTCTGTGTCATTTGGTGCTTTCAGCCAGAAGGTAGGTGCTTTACAAACTTCCTTTATAATTATTATGTAATACCAGGTTTTGTCACTGATACAGATTTTAGTTGCCATACACTGATCTAGAAGTACTTTTAGATTAGTGGTCGTATAGCACATTTCTCTGGAACAGTTTCCACAGAAACTAAATCAGGCAAGTTAGCAGTTCACACTATGCAGGAATTAAAGACATTCTGACCAACTCCTGGTGTTAAATGGGGAAAGTTGGACAGCTCTGGCCCCTCAACAGCAAAGACCTCAACTTCTGCATCTGCACACAGTACTCACTGTAGAACAAATACAGTACATGTATCCCCAAGCTGAATGCATGCTGAACAGCAAGTTATAAGTATGAAAAATTTGTGATGCAATGTGGGAGTCAACCCATTTCTCAACACATGTACTGCATTTCTCTCCAACACACAAAGTTGATTTGTCGATTTTTTATTCCAATGGTTCATTTCACTATTGAAGAAATACACTAGTCTTGAAAAACTCATAATAACCTGTCACCAGTTTTTTTCACAGACTAGGTATACCAAACACAGAAAGCAAGCAAGATACCAAAGGAAAAAGCCTCACAGAATTGCAAAAGAACCAATTCAGTCAAACATGCTGAGCACGTACCATGGGGAAAAAATATGTCAAAAGGCTCAGCTTATCAAAATGATAAAACATAAATAACCAACAAATAAAAATAATTAACAGAAACAAAGTAAAATCTTTTTGACCACTTTCCTCTCACAAACTGAGAGAAAAGACCACAATAAGGCATTTAAAAAGAACAATCAAAAGCATCAACAAACTGTTCTCACTTTGAACGTGTGACAATGATTCCTATAAAACTGAAACCATGATGCATATTATGTAGGGTAAAAGTCTCTTTATGACTTAAACTGACACTGTCTGAATGTGCTGACAAAACTGTGCATACTTTAAGGGTTAATCCTCAATTTCAACAATTAATGTATGGTTGGCATGTTCATCTCTGATGCGATACACAGTGATCCAATTCCCATGCCAAAATTAAAAAAATTATCCTTCACTATGTAAGTGAACAACTGCTGGTGAGGTTGACAAAATAAAACAGTTCTAGAGAAATGTACTCGCCTATATGATGACACACACAAAAAAAGTGCTTTTGACACATAGTCTTCGTCTGGTGTAAGAAGAGAGATAGAAAATAATAAAAGAAGTTAAGAAAAAGACAAGGAATTGAAGTAAAACAATGTTAAGGATCTAAACATAGATTTAAAATGTCACCAAAATGATGAAAATTAGGAAGAGCACCATGAGCATGTCATTTTGATGATGTGGTTTTAAATCTATGTTTAACATCCTTAAAAGTGTTTTACTTCAACTCCTTGTCTATCTTCTTCTTTACTTCCTTCTTCTATTATTTTCTGTCTCTCTTCTTACACCAGACAAAGACTATGTGTTGGAAGTGCTTGTGTTTTTAATTGTTCTTTGTGCGTCATCGTATAGGTGAATACATTTCTCTAGAGCTGTTTTATTATGTAACTTAAGCACGTATCATAAGCGGGCTCACATATCTTTTGAACATGGCGGCCATGTCAAAAATAGGATCGCATCAAAAAAGAGGGCCGAATCATGCTTGTCACTATCGCATATAATAATGAAGTCATTTGCGTAGTTTGTGTAATGTTTCAAATGTGTAGATTTCTATGCCAACTGCAGAGACTGAATAGGTCTTTAAGTGATGATCCAGAACACATCCCCTTGAGCAGATTCCTGATTGCATTCAATTTTTGGAATGGCTAGGGAGCCATGATTATGAAAATTATAGTGCATTTTCAACTGTCATATTAGCCCTTTCCCTGCCAAAGAATGTGTGCAGCGGTTTCAACCTCTTCCCAAAAGAACTGGCAGATGGGTTAAGCTAGCCAGAAACATTCATTTTTTTAGACCTTGGCCTCTCATGAGCATGGACGAACAGCCAGAGTTCGAGCAGGGCTTCCCATGTCTTTTTGGCAAGAAAAATGTGGCTTAAAATTGGTGGGCATGGGACAAATTCATCCAAAACAAAAGAAACACCTAATTACCTTAATGAGCTAGGTCAGGACGGGTCACAATATTCTGTCGTCCAATGTCTCAACAAATCTTGATAAACTGTTCCTTTCTTCTCTCATCCAACAAAGAAAATATGTAATAGGATATATATTTTGTTTTTAAGCTTGCAATTTAAAGAATGTAGTTTCCAATTCCGATCAGCACAAAAACAAAGCTCCAAACAGGTCAGCCTAAACAGCTATTTTGTTTGGTGAGGCCACAATACAGATCTTTGCAAGCAAAAACAAAAGAACATAAATGAAATTCTTTCTTTCAAAATCAGCACTTGCATACAAATTTGATTTTGCACTTCTTCAGGCAACAAAATATGGATTTGATATTTCAATCTGCTTGTGGTGTCTGCCCTGAAGATTCGTGGTGAGATGAGAATCCTTGGTGTCCAACAAGACATGCAAGGCACAGCAGTGTCTGCGGCAGACAGGTTTCTATTTGTGTTTCTTGATGGCCTCTCGAATGGCTGCCTCATTAGCTCCCATCACATCTCCTCCCTGAATCTGCACACAAAGACCAAAGACTGAATGAAATCACTCTCTGTTTAGGCCAGCCCTAATCAGAGGCTATTGTGGCCAAGAATGTTCAACAAACTGAAAACCCAACTCTTGTTTTCCACATACATATATGTTGTTTTCTCTTCTTTTCCACCAAACCCATCACTAGTAATGCAAGTATTTGTACTCTGTAGGCTGTGTGTGTACGTGTGTGTGCATGAGCATGGATGTGTGTGTGTGTGTGTGTGTGTGTGTATCTTGGAGGGTACATGCATGTGCATGCATGTGTGAGCAAGTGCTCTTTGTATACGTTTTTACAATAACCCCGCCCCGCTTAACGGATCCATGCAATTTCATTACTGTACTGATAGTAACCTGGGAACCGGAGCAGACGACGCTTTTGTTTTGAAGTGAGGCGTGTAGCATAACGCCACATGGCCTTCACACAGCCAACTGGCAATAGCCGCTGGTGCGCGCCATTTTCAAATCTGTTTTCTCCCTTAATACAGTGAAACTCTGTTATAGCGAGAGTGGATGGCCCAGGCACATTTTCTCGCTATTGCCGAGTTCTCGTTATTCCCAAATGACGAATTTACCAAGGGAAATAGTCTTGGCGAGGACGCGCCTTTCGTTGTTTTTCTTTGTTACCGGTCACCACGAGATGTGCCCTACCGGGAACTTGACGACGAGGTGGGGGTGGGGCGAGTGGTGAGAACTTTTGTGACCAGGAAGGATAGAAAATCTCTCGTCATTACCGAGATGATTATCCACCAACTCTCGTTAAACCCAATGGTTTATTCTTAAAGATTAAGAAGGATAAAAAAACGGGGATTGAAAAATGTCTCGTTACTACAGTGTTCTCGTTATTACAGTTGTCGTTATTAATTGACTCCACTGTATTTTGACCGCTTGTTTGTTTACCTACTCTTTGTTCACCTAGTCCTTTTTATGCACTAAGCCATGTGTAATATAATTTGGCATCTCAGAACGTTTATCCAACGTTTATTTAGATGCAGGATCGAGCTTAATCAGTAGCCGATGCCTCTCTAGGTCCATTCTTTTTATAGCTGTCATCTGCATGGCGCATTCTCTGCTTAGTACTAGTGAATATAGGGAATCATTGTTTTGACTCAATTAAAGTAATTCTGTGTCCATCAATACTTTGTCGTATAGTATTTTGCTTAGCTGACTGCATGTTTAGTGTTTATTTTGGGTTGAAATTAACTTATTAAGTATTGTGTACTGTAGAAGCTAAGTTGTATTCATAGACTACTTATTATCACTATCAGCGCTGCTGCAACTAAGATAACGCGCCCCAGGCAAAAATTCATGTCAATTGTTTTAGTACTAGTCTTTGAGTTTGTCTTGCTTCTCTTACAGAGCGTTGTATTATAATTGTTATGTACCATTTTAACCGTGGGAGCGTGCTCTTTATTCAGATATAAGTTTTATTGACATTTATATTTTGTACATTGTGTTGTGATTTGGTTGTACGAATCTGTTTATAGACAGGCGCAAGCCACTCTTCCCACTCTTGTTATAAATAAAATAAGTCATGTGTGTACATTTTGTTTGTACGGTTTAAAAGATTGTAACTGTAGCTTTCATTTGATGTTTTAATTGGTTTAGTTATTGTAGAGGAAAGCGTATTTGTGCGGGCCAAGGAAACACAATTGTCAGCCATTTTGTGGTCCAGAGGGACGATTTTATTGTAGCGATAGCATGTGTTCCTTACAGCCCACGCCGTTCTCTTATCTATGCGTGCGAGTGAGGATTTGATGTGTGCTGAAAATTGTCTGCGACTGAGCAAATAAAACCTGATTGCTGCCATACGCCTGCTGTGGTCCCCATTTTACTGACTCCGCTGCCTGTGTCCTGTCCTTCTACCACTCCACTCCATTACACATGTGTGCATAAAGAAAGATACAGTGTGTGAGATAAGATCATACTTTATTGCACAAGGATAAAGCTTTAAGCGCAAATCAGTTTGATTACAAATCTGTCCCTTATGACAAACACAGTGACACTCAGTACATCAAACACAAATAGACAGAGACCAGGGAGACTGAATATCCACATGAATTAAAATACAAATTAACTAAATAAACAAATAAACAGACACAAATAAACTAAAACCAAACAAACGACTGTACCTTCACTCCATTTTTGAAAAAGAGGAACGTTGGCATGGCTGAAATACCCTGCTCTTGGGCTAGATCCTGCACACACAGCCCCAGGGATTTATGACAGAAACTCCACATAAAGCTCAAACCTCTCCATTAAACACAGAGATACGCCATGCCCTGTTCACACATTTGGCCCCAGACTGCCTGTCACCACCCGCTCTTCTGCATTACTGCAAAAACCCAGACCGCCTGGTAGTGGCCGGCTAGCAGATGCTCCATATTAGCATCTCGGCTTATGCAAATAGGAACTGGAGTCTTGCGAGACTTGTAGCTTCACTTCCGCTATTGTTTACTACTTCTGGCAATGTCCTTTGTTCGAAGTTCGGCGAAGTTTGTGAAACGCTGTGAATTTTCAGAATTGCAAGGTGGACACATGATAGATGCCCAAAAATAAAATAAAGCCCTCCTGTTAGTAATGGCGTCAGAGCTTCATCCTTTCAGATTTGAACTGCAAATTTGGCTCAGTCGCTTACCATGGGCACCCTAACAAACTCGTGGAGCTTCATCCTTGGAGATTCAAACTGGAAATTTTGCAAAGTTGGTTATCTGTAGGCACCCAAAAACCTGACATTCAGCTGCAGATATTTCTGACTTGGGATTTTTTTTTTTTTATTATGCTTTTATTTTTTAGTGAAAAAAAATCTAAACCTGTTGGATATACAAGAACACTGTATTCACAAACTGGGAAAAATACGAAGTGAGCTCAAACTTTTGTTTGGTGTTTATTATTGATTTTTAAAGTTGTTTACTGGGATCATTTGACAGTTACTTCCCTTTGCATGTGATTTTGTAGCAAAAAGGCAGCGGCTGGTCTGGAGCCAAGTGGGTTAAAAAAAAAAAAATTTAAAACATAAAACACCCCTCATACCTGTAAAAAACACTTTTTGTAGAAAACATATCCCTTCTCAGACATCAGCTTCTGAAATATCAGTTTTGACAGAATTCATTTTTTTTTTTTTAAAGAAATTGCCTAAGAAAGTACTCAAAAACAGTCTTGTACATTTGTCCCTCCTTGAGAATGACAACATACTGCTGCTCCCCAACTGACGCACAACAAACTCTGACTACTCCCATAGAATTAAAAAACAAAACAACACAAATACCATTCACCACTGAAAACACATATGCAGAGACCACTTCCTATTAGGAAAACACAATATATTTAAAAACAGCCCACATCATGCATACAACTGTTCCCCATAGAACACACAAATACCTTTCACCATACACACACACACACCACTTCCCACTGGAAACACCATGCACCATTTTCTCACAACAATTATACCTATATCATTTCCCATCAAAAAGGCTATTTCTCACAGAAAACACCAACTACAGTTACAAACGTTCCGTGTTTGTAACATTCTCTACAGATACACCCAAGCATTTTTCATTGTGCAAATGTTCAGTTGTTAAGGCTTCTCACAGAAAACAGACAAACTGTCCCTAATATGACAACCCGACATCCATGGACATGAAGCCCCACATCGTCATCAGACAATGTCAATAGTCCAACTCAAAGATTGGACAAATTACAAATTACCATAGAAAACAAACAACAATCAACACCAAGACTGGACACACACAGAATATTCTTGACAGAAAAAGACAAACAAAAACACACACCAAACCATCAGACATCCAGACAGATCAGATTACACACAAACTCCAGACAGATCAGATTACACACAAACTCCAGACAGATCAGATTAACACACAAACTCCAGACAGATCAGATTACACACAAACTCCAGACAGATCAGATTAACACACAAACTTCTGTGAGAAATTATTCCCCCCAGAAAACAAACAGTAACTTCCACTAAGACTGCACAAATCTCATTCTACAAAACAATGCAAATACCCATCCACCCACCCTCAAACAATACTAGTTTAAAAGAATGATAAGCAGAATGCTTCATAATTATCCCGATTAAAAACGAAGGTGGTGTTTGAAAAGTCAATATAACTTTTTCTTCTTCTTTTGCATCTGACTGCCATTTTTTGTTCACTTATCCAGGTTATAAAACACTCGTTAAAAATGTTTTTACAATATTTTAACAAAATACGTACCTCATTTTCATCAACATCAACCTTGAAAAAGAGGACATCCGGAAATTCCTCTTTCGCCATTTTCTGTTGGCAAAGAAAGAAAAGAAGACATGTGCTAATTGTGTGATAATAAAATTATGCTGAGTAAATGTTAGGCTAGATGCTGAGCCTTCTCAACAAAAAAAGATACATGTCCAAACTGGCAGTGGTTAAGATTGTCTTGTGTTACTAGTCAGTAGCCTGCTGCACTAACAAAAAACAAAACAAAACAAAAAGAAGAAGAAAGCACTATACTGTTCCACAAATTATATGATTTATTACTTACAAATACAAGCAGCAATAATTCCAAACACTTGGCTTGCATTGCTTCGGTAAGGCCACAAGTAGCATGAGGACCTCTGGGACTTCAGCAACTAAGCTTCAAAGGAACAAGCCATGTCATACAAACTGAAAATAACTGCCTGAGCCCTTGGTAATGGTACAGGTAAAAAGATTTTTTTTAAATCGCAATTGAAAGTACCATGGATGTAATATCGAATTTTAAATTGTCAGTTCACTGATACTGTCTTTCATGTATGCTTCCCTGTGTTTTCCACTCTTTCCCCTGTGTAAGTTTGACATCACCAAAGTGTCTTTGATGTCATAGATAGACCACCAAAAGTTCCCAGTACTGTATATAATACATACTGATACAGGTCACAGACAGTGAGACACAGATGAAATACTTAAAGTTTTTATTTTGTCATCTTTTTCCCCCCTTTTCATTCCGTAGTGTTTATCAACTTTTTGTCTCTGTGGAGTGAACTTCGGATGACGCATTACAGGGCTGTAGAAAAGGGGTGACCTATTGGGTTAACACCAAGCCATTTTGAGCTCACTATAAATATAACTGGTAAGTAAGTAAGTTGGTGTTTTACGCCCAGTCAACTGGTGCGGTTATATCAGGGCAAATATAATTGGTAATTCTGGGGGGTAAAATAGGCTGGAAGAGCAAAAAAATATATATAAAAAATCATGACCAAAATAACAAAAATGCGTATCTATCTATCTATCTATCTATCTATAATATAAAATATGTTTTGAGAGGATTGTTGGTTGGCTGGTTAAACTGGTTTAAAGCCAAGTTATCTCTGAAGAGACACTGGCAGGGACTGAGATCCCTGGAGGTGGAGAAAGAAGGAGACTATATCTAACACTTCTCTACTGCTGTCACCACCAGAATTACTCCTGCATTAAGATGGGCAGTGAGAAGAGCCATTTTAATGTTTTGTTAATTGTGTCTTTGTGAGGAAACATTGACAAGACAGCATCCACAAATCACAACTTTTGAAGAAAAAGGAGAGCCGAAGCGGAATTGAAGCGAGGTCCATCTGCTTACCAAAAGTCCAAATGCCTTACCCCTATGCCAAATTGGCTAATAAGTAATATGAATGGATTACGCGTGTAACTGTTTTTTATTACCTGCCACAAAAGGAGAGCCAAAGCAGAACTGAAGTGAGGTCCATCTGCTTACCAAAAGTCCAAATGCCTTACCCCTACGCCAAACTGGCTAACATGAATCGATTACGTGTGTGACTGTTTTTTTATTATTATACTGCCAAAAGGGCAGCTGCGTGCTGTCTTCAGATAATTTATCTCCATTTCTGAAGGGTGGATGCTGCAATGCAAAGAGCTTATCATGGCTGAACATAGTCCCCACATAAATATGCAGCACATTTTAACAAAATTTTAACGTAGCCCTAGTGTTCTGGCTGGTGTCAATGACAATGTATTGTAACACTGCCCAAGCCAAAATGGCTGGAACTGAAAAGGCTTAAGTGCTTGGTGACTACACAAAAAGCAATAATCGGGCCTAGTTAATCCCATGCTACCGCACAGACCAACTGCAAAACTCCGTTGTCAAGACTGCAGCCGACTATGAATCACCTGGACAACATCACCATCCACACCAACTCTGTTCAGTTTCAAGGCTCTAGCAGTGGCCACACTAGTAGGCCACCACATGCAGTCCCTATTCCACTGCATTAAGCCAGACTACTGGAGGAAGCAGTGTACATTTCAAGTCCAGGTTCATACAGAAAATATATTTTCAAAATTTATACACTTTTCACAAACCTTTGCAATAAAATTATGGCATGGAAAAGCAACACAAAGGTATGCAACTCATCCTCAAGTCAAGTAAAGGGGCACAATCCTTACTATAGCCAATGCACTCTCTCAGTCAAAACTGATAGGAAGTGTATTCTTTGTGATTTTGCATGGCAATTTTTTTTTTTTTTTTTTAAACTACTGTTCAGTCTTGAGAAATGCAGCTTCTGACTGATAAGCTGAATGCTTTTCCCTAGTGCTCTGAAGACCACAAAATTCACAAACTTTCACAGAACCCACTCAGTTTTCACAGACTTTCAAGGCCTTGAAACTGAAAAACGTATCCCATTTTTCCCAAACTTTCAAAGACCGTGTGAACACTGGAAGATCAAGATTAATGATCCAGAAGAGATGAAACTTGAGAGATTTGAAAGGAAGCAGTACTCACCTCCAGCTTGGGCCCGATCACCTTACAGGGCCCACACCAGGTAGCGAAGAAATCCACCACCACCAGCTTCCCTGCCTCCGCTTTCAGAACCTTCGAGTTGAAATCCTCCTGCAAAACCACCAGCCATTTAAAAAAAAAAAAAAAAAAAATTCAGTTTGACCAGGCAGGCCCTCAAGGGCAAACATTTTGATTAAAAGCTTCTATTGGGTGATTCAGGTGGGGTTGTTAACTCCCTTGACTTTTGCCCGGCATCGCTTAAGTCCCTTGGCTGCTTTTACATCTCTGGTGCGTACTTTCTTCACAATGGAAGGCGGTGACAGTGAATTTGCGAATTTTACACTGCCAACTTTAAAGGAATTTTTTAAGGCCCGTAGTCATAATGTGTCTGGAAATAAGCAATATCTTATTGCTCGTGCTATATGATGCCCCAAAACGCATTTTTTCTATGAACTCATGATCTTCTGGTCAGCCAAAAAGCAACGCAAAGACACTTTTTTCCCACCCTCCATCCCCTCTCCACGTACTGTCTGAAACAAGTTAGAGTAAGTTAGAGTAACCAGCAATTCCTGATATCATTTTAGTATTTTTTACCATTCACTCTTTTTAGCTCTACTGGGCATATTAATTATTAATATTATATAAATATAAAAATATTCATGAATGTTGAATGCATTTCTGGATGTCAATTGTTATAAATTTTATAATGCAGATTGAGGCCCAAATACCAAATCTCATCTATGAGTACCATGTATCACTATTGGGATGTGGCACAGTGAAACTCGCAGACTGCAGGGTCTCCAGTCAGCCATGCTGTCTCAATTAACATTATTAATTAAAGTAAACATCATCTGGTACTGTGGATTGATAATAAAAAAACAAGGTCAAGTACTGTCAAAAATTGCAACGAAAATGGTACCGGAAGAATTCCTGAGTTTAGGTCAATAGCAATACCCCTTATTGTCACAATTGTGGTAGTACTAATAGTACAGTAATAGTAGTAGTAGAGGATTGTCACCCTGTCTTATCAAACATTATCTGAAAGCAGGCCACATGAGTGACATGCAAAGCTTAATTTGCACACTTGAAGACTTGCACCTACACATGTCTTGTCGTTTACAATTTACGGCGATGGAGGCATGTGACAATACTCAACATCCTTGCCACTAGTGTCAGTGTCACTCTCTGAAGGACAAACAGTTGTGCACGCACTGTACTCTGCGGACGGGTGTACCTGTCGATGTAGGCCTACGTGCCACAGCGCGGCCACCGGTCGGTGTTTCGTCAATCGTGAAACCACTTACGAAAGAAGAAACCGCAGACAAAAACAGAGCATTTACGTTCACAAAATGAAGAAAACTTACCGGCGATTCAATTACTGTAACCATTTTGACTGTTGTACAAGCTGAGACGGCCTGCTCGTCACTTGCTGAGGCCGTGTGGTTGACGGAAGTGCAGCTTGCGAAGTGGCGCCAAGGCTTGGTTCTAAAACCCGGATCGGCTGTTAACTTCGGATTCAAAGTAGATTCAGCCCATGGCGTTGTGCGTGGGTGCGTGGGTGTGTGTGTGTGTGTGAGCGAGTGCGCGCGCGCGCGCGTGTGTATGATAAAATCAGCAATCATGCGGCCAGAAGAGCGGGACGGGAAGGCAAATACGGCCGCGATTGGCGGCCCGGGAGGACGGAGTGGGGGCGGGGCCGAAGCCGGGCCGGATGGGACAATGAGAAGTCGGTGGGCTGAAAAATCCCAAAGTCACTGCCGGATCCGGCATTTATTGACTGAGAATCAGTTTCACTCAGTACAACTGACACGGCTAAACGGCTGAGGGGATTCATTTGGCGGTCACGGTACTGAGGTTTGGTGCTTAAACTGA
>OY757545.1:21739900-21835742 GCA_963584105.1 Alviniconcha strummeri | reverse complement strand
GGCCACTGGAAGTGCGCTCTAGAAAAAAAGCTATCAATTACTAACTTTTTCCTACTTTGAACAACGCGGGCCCATAGCCTAGCCATGGCCACTGGAAGTGCGCTCTAGAAAAAAAACTATCAATTATTAACTTTTTCCTACTTTGAAACAACGCGGGCCCATAGCCTATGATCTGCGATATAGATTATGTAGGGTGGCCCTGTTTGGTGTACGTATTGCGGTCTCGTGGTGTATAAGATGTTTGAAACGTCGTCATACATACATACTCAGACAGACAGAGCGGGGAGGCGGGGGAGAGAGAGAGAGAGAGAGAGAGAGAGAGAGAGAGAGAGAGAGAGAGAGAGAGAGAGAGAGAGAGAGAGAGAGAGAGAGAGAGAGAGAGACACACACACACACACACATACGCACGCACACACACACGCACGCACACACACTCGTTTTGTTGGTCTGGTCGGCTGGTTGCATGGTTTGCTGACAACATAACTATACGTTTAGGTGGTTGTTCGCTTTGTTGAATCATAGTGGTTTCGTCAGTATGGCTGTTTGGTGGGTAGGTGGGTCGCTGCATGGTTGCTTGCTAGGTTGTTTGGCTGTCTGGTGATGGAAGGAACTGTTACTATTACGTTGTCATGTAGCGGTTGTGATTGACCTGTGTACGATGCCTCGGCTATGCAGATGGAGCAACCCTTCCACCACCTCTGCCGTGAAGAACCTGTGGCACCACACACACACACACGCACGCGCGCGCACACGCTCATACACACGCACACACACCACGCACACACACACACACACACACACACACACACACACACACACACACACACACACACACACATACCCGCTCACGCACACACGCACGCGCGCGCGCGAACACACACACACACACACGCACGCACACACACACACACACGCATATATACACACACACACACACGCACATACACATACACACGCACACACACGCGCGCACACACACACACACCACGCGCGCGCGCGCACACACACACACACACACACACACACACACACACACACACACACACACACACACACCACGCACACACACTCTCTCACATACACACACACACACACACACACACACACACACACACACACACACACACACACACACACACACACATCGACATTAGTTATAGTGGCGGCAGTACAGGCTTCAGGGGTACGCCTACCATCCGAGCAGCTCCAAGCTAATTAGAACGTCACACACAAATAATATTCGCGCGAAAACCCCGAAGAGCGACAGCCATATTTGGCCAGGGCCTGAAGATTTTTCAACCAAAATTTCAAATAAAAAGCAGCAAGATATACATGTGTGTGTGTGTGTGTGTGTGTGTGTGTGTGTGTGTGTGTGTGTGTGTGTGTGTGTGTGTGTGTGTGTGTGTGTGTGTGTGTGTGTGTGCGTGCGCGCGCGTGCGTCTGTGTACATTAACAACAAATGAAAATGATAAACTCGTATGTTCAGAAAGTTACACTTTAGAGTTTAAATTCAGAAATCAGACTGTTAGACCGTCACGATACGTGGCCTACCGTAGCAACGAAAACACTGTGTTTGCTATTAACGAACGTGTGCTACGTGAAATAATGACTGTGTGTTGAATAATCTGTCGACTGTTTCGGAGTCGGATCTTTCGAGGATCAGGACTTCGAGACGGAAAGTTTGTGACCAGATTGCAAGAGCGAGAGGAGTCCAGTTGTTACCTGGAGGTGGTTTCGTTTAGAAAGCCGAATTCCTCGATGATCTTGGCAAGGCTTCCCCCGCAGTGGTACTGCATGAGCAGATAACAAGCGTCCTGCATCGACAAGAAGCGCGATAACAATAACAGATTATCTATGGCGCCGGATCTCGTCATACAGACGATGCGCGCATTCAATTCCTTCACAAACACACGCACACACACACATGCGATCGCGTGAGCAAACACGTAAGAACACGCGCACACACAACTGCACGCATCCGTACCGGACCCCCTTCTTCTCCCCCGCTGCCCCCCACCTCCTCCGCTCTCCCCCTTCCCACACACACACGGACCCATACACGCACGCACGCACGCGCGCACGCACGCACGCACGCACGCACGCACGCACACACACACACACACACACACACACACACACACACACACACACACACACACACACACACACACACACGCTGCAAAGACATGCATTACTAGTGATCGGTTTGGTGGACAACAGGAAAGAACGGACAAATCAATACGCAGAACTTAACCGGTGGCTCCAATGATACTGGCAAGATTTAGGACACGATTACCTTGGTATATATGCCTTGAACCACCGTGCGTTCTGCCAGTCAACACACAGCTTGTTAGAACGTAACTACACACACAGCCCACTGGACTGTGGGCTTAAAACGGGACCGTCCATGTTCTACCATGTTCTCATGTGCTGTCTTATGAACTGTCCATGTTCTACCGGAGTCTAATGTGCTATTTGTCTTGTAAAGCGTCCATGTTCTACCAAGGTCTAATGTCCTGTCCCATGAACAGTCCATGTTTTACACAGGGCCCCAAATGTGATATTTGTCTTATGAACCGTCACTGTTCTACCAGGGTGTGATTTTTGTCTTATGAACCGTCCATGTTCTAGTACCGGGACTATAATGTGATATTTGTCCTATAAACCGTCAGTGTTCTACCAGTCTACAGTGATATTTGTCTTATGAACCGTCCATGTTCTAGTACTGGAACTATAATGTGATATTTGTCCTATAAACCGTCAGTGTTCTACCAGTCTACAGTGATATTTGTCTTATGAACCGTTCATGTTCTAGTACCGGGACTATAATGTGATATTTGTCCTATAAACCGTCAGTGTTCTACCAGTCTACAGTGATATTTGTCTTATGAACCGTCCATGTTCTAGTACTGGGACTCTAATGTGATATTTGTCCTATGAACCGTCATTGTTCTGCCAGGGTCTACAGTGATATTTGTCTTATGATCCGTTCGTGTTCTAGTACAAGGACTCTAATGTGGTATTTGTTTTATGAAATTTTGCCGAACATCTGCTTATCGAGTTATTATGAGTGTGGCAAATTTTGTGATGCTTTTGACGTTCTTTTTACATGCTTTTAAAATAATGAGCCTTTAGTAATCTAGTTATTATGAATGTGGCAAATTTTGTAATGTTTCTGACGTTCTTTTTATATGCTTTAAAATAATGAGACTTTAATAGTTAGTTTAATGTGAGGGATGATCTTTTTGATTTTTTTTTTTCTTCACTTCACCACTATTAGTCAGTGTGTGCACGCCCTGGTCGTAACAGTTTAGATACACAGTAATAGCCTGAAACAAACGCTAAACCACAGTCGGGCTACACATCCAGTCTTTCGAAAACTTGGCAGTGATCCAAAGCACTACTTTCAAGCGTGAGTACTGTACATGTACACGCAAGCCACTGCCCGGCGAGGTTTACCCCCAGTCTGTAACTACACTCTGTGGTTCACCTCTGTTTGAAAACAGCTGTGGAAGCGGACGATGAAGGGCGACACGCCGAGGTGAAGGAAAGCGTGCAGCTCCTTGCTCCTGAGGGCCTTGGGACACTGCTCCTTGTCCATCACCTTCATCGCCAGCCTCTCGCCCGTCAGCCTCACTTCCACCAGCTTCACCTGCACGTAGTGGTGGTCGTCGTAGCATTCACCAGCCAGTCAGTCAGGTCGCGGTGGCATTCACCAGCCAGTCAGTCAGGTCGTCGTGGCACTCACCAGCCAGTCAGTCAGGTCGTCGTAGCATTTCCTAGTCAGTCAGACAGTCCATCGTCTTCATCGCCAGCCTGTCAGTGTCAGTTCCACCAGCTTCGCCTGCAAGTGATCGTGGTCGTCGTACCTGAATACCAGCCAGTCAATCAGGTCGTCGCAGCATTCACCTGTCAGTCAGTCAGGTCGTCGTAGCATTCACTAGCCGCCCTGATGTAACCGCACTGTTTGACTGGGCAACAAAACACCAAGTTAGTTACTTACTTAGCATTGACCAGTCAGTCAATCAGTCCATCACCTTCATCGCCAGCCCGTTAGCATCAGTTCCACCAGCTTCACCTGCACGTAGTGGTGGTCGTCGTAGCATTCACCAGTCAGTCAACCAGGTCGTCGTAGCATTCACCAGCCAGTCAATCAGGTCGTCGAAGCATTCACCAGTCAGTCAGTCAGGTCGTAATAGCATTCACCAGTCAGTCAACCAGGTCGTCGTAGCATTCACCAGTCAGTCAACCAGGTCGTCGTAGCATTTCCTAGTCGGTCAGTCAGATCGTCGTAGCATTCACCAGTCAGTCAGTCAGTCGGGTCGTTGTAACATTCACCAGTCAGTCAATCAGGTCGTCGTAGCATTCACCAATCAGTTAGTCAGGTCGTCGTAGCATTCACCAGTCAGTCAATCGGTCCATTAACCATGGGGCATTTTTCCTTGTCCATCGTCTTCATCGCCAGCCCGTCAGCGTTAGTTCCACCAGCTTCACCTGCAAGTGGTAGTCGTTGTCATAGCATTCACCAGTCATTCAATCAGTCAGTCAAAGGTCACTGCTCCCTGTCTTATCACTTTCATCGCCAGCCCATCAGCGTCAGTTCCACCAGCTTCACCTTCAAGTGGTCGTCGTCGTCGTTGTAGAATTCTAGAATGCATCGGTTAGTCAATCCACCAATCACAAGCCATTGCTCCTGGTCTACCACCCAATAAACTTCTATTTCCACTTCGCCCTCTGGTCTATCACTTTCATCGCCATCCTCTTGTGACGATAGTACGAGCCATTTAAGACCTCTGTTTCTATTTCGCCCGAAGACCCTGAAATGCTCTCCTGCAGTTGCCAACAGTCTTTTTCCTGAAACCCTACTTATTCAGTTTGACTGAGTATTAACCCCTTCATTGCCATGGTGTCATTTGAAAACGATCCATAAAAGTGCGCAGTTTGAAACCCTTAAGCTTTTTTTCTTTTCTGTTTCTTTTTTCTTTTTCTTTTCACTGGCATGTGAAAGGATTTTCATCAAAACTCACAGCATTGAAAGTAGATGTGTTGCAGGACCGGAAAATGTACTGTTTGGAGGCGCATCCGTGCATCTTTCAGCCCGGAAATTTTACAGGCTGGGGCAGTAAAGGGGGTTAAAATGATGAGGTGACGAGCACGAGCTTGTGTGTGCGTGTGTGTGGGGTGTGTGTGGGGGGGGTGAGGGGGGGGGGTGCGTGCATGCGAGATGCGTAGTGTTATGCCTCTGTATTTCAGTTGTCTGCGACCTTACGTCTGACTACGGCTTCTGGTGGACAGCCGGATGGACAGATAGACAGACAAGTGCAAAGAGAAGAGACAAACGGACAGACATGTCGACAGTCCTCACCTTTCCAAAAGAGCCATGGCCCAAGTCTTTGATGTTTTTGAAGATCAGGTCCGGTGCGGGAGGAATGAGTCTGTTCTGATCTGGATGGCAGTCCTGTCTGAGCCGCAAGGTGGTACAGCTACATTCTTTTTGTGTGTAACTAAATTTTGTAATGAATTATTCCCCCCTCTCCCTCCCTTTTTCTCCCTCCCTTCCTCCCTGTGTGTGTGTGTGTGTGTGTGTGTGTGTGTGTGTGTGTGTGTGTGTGTGTACTGACGTAGAGGTCCCACGATAACTCTGGGTATTTGCCTGTCCTGAAGATATCTTTCTGGTTGTTCCACCGGACATTGCTGGCCCTGCGATCGTCTGGCGATTTGGCCATGTGAAGAACCAGCGTGCCTGGCGCCTCATCTGTGTGCTGAAGGAGGAAACAGAGACAACTTCAGCAGTCGCCGTGTTGCATTCACAGACTAAAGTACGGTGTCTGTATGCCAAAGAAGTTGACAGAAAGAACGTCAACAATCGCTGTGGTGCATTCAGACTAAAATACGGTGTCTGTGTGCCGAAGAAGTTGACAGAAACAACGTCAGCAATAGCTGTGTTGCACTCAGATACAGTACGATGTCTGTGTATTAAAGAAGTTGAAAGAAACAACGTCAGCAGTCGCTATGATGCTCTTAGAGACTAAAGTACGATGTCTGTGTGCCGAAGGAGTTGACAGAAACAACGGCAGCAATAGCAGTGTTGCATTCGAATACAGTACGATGTCTGTGTGTCAAAGAAGTTGAAAGAAACAACGTCAGCAGTCGCTATGATGCTCTTAGAGTTAGAGATCAAAATACGATATCTATGTGCCAAAGAAGCTGACAGAAACAACGCCAGCAGTCGCCGTGGTGCACTCAAAGAAAGTACGATGTCTGTGCACCAAAGAAGTTGACAGAAACAACGTCAGCAATCGCTGTGGTGCACTCGGTGACAGAATGATGCCTGTGTGCTGAAGGAGACGAAAACAACGTCAGCAGCTTAGAAGGGATCGATTACACCACGAGTAAAACGTGATCCGATTCAGTCACTGATGATAAAAGCTCTAAGTTCATGTCTGAAAAGGATCGGGATGAAAATTAATGTAGCCAGATGGACGAACTAAGGAAGACTAAACCAAAAGGCAGACTTCCTGGCAGCAGTTGGCAAAGCCGCCACGGCAAGCACACACATATCAAAGTCTCTACGTGATCACATTTTGACGAGTAATTCCCAGTCAATATGAATTTGACTGCGGTAATGCCATGAAAGGTGATACTGGAATCACTACGAGTTACACCCACAAGAAAAGTAAGGCCCCTAAAATTAATATGGACAGGAAAGAAAGATGCTCCCATCGAGACACCTGAAGACCTCGAAGCAATCCTAAGACTAGATCTAGTCTTCAGTGTATGCTCTTCCCGTGACTAGATCTACAATCTGACATGAAAAATAACAGGCAGGAGAGCACCACAGACCGGCGACAAAGTGTACGCATTACTCACAGTTTTAAAGTCTTTGTTCTCTATGGCTTCAAGCGCTTCTTTTCTTAATTGGGCTGGTGATTTCCTCATTTTGCTGACGGGCGCTAGCCTGGTCTTGTCGGTACGTAGACAGTGTCTCAGTGTCACCAAGTCCCAGAGGCGAGATTTGGAGCGAGAGCTATCTCGTCTTGGCCGAGCCTATTCTATGTGGCCATACCAGCGTCAAAAGACACAATTAGTAATACTGTGAACATGATTAGTAATTTGTACTTTTGACGCAAGTAAACAATTGGAACCGAGCGGCAAAAGACATATTTACTAAGTAGAGATACTGATTAGTAATTATGTTTAGATAATTAGTAATTATTTTGAAATAACTTGATGCTTTCATGCTTCGTCCAACACCCTATGCGGTTGATTGGGTTCAAAGCACCAACTAACTACTTTAACTTTGTCCAACAGCTTACTAGCGTCAAAAGTACACAATCAGTCATTATCACTGACAATGCATGCATAAAGGACAGCCAGTGTATTCGACAGTTTGATTTTGTGCAATTTTCTTCATGGGAACCATGTCCCCTGCGAGTGTAGTGGTGCACCAATTTTCAGTCTGAAAGATTGGGTGCACACAGTATCATGTTTTTATTTGTGCACAACCACCATCGTAATTTTTGTTTGCATTTTAAACTTGGACACACTGAAATATTGACAATAACTGAAGAAAAAAGAAAAAGAAAGTGCTGACAAGCCTGCACACACATACTTGCACCGTTCAACATAATTACTAATTATGTGGACATATTGTAAGTATGTACTTTTTACTTAAATAAGCCATTGGAAGCAGCTCAAAAGGCTCATAATTATGTGCATATAATTACTAATTAAGGTAGTTACCAACTATGTACTTTTGATGCAAGTAAGCCATCAACTGTGTGCACATAGTAATTATGTGCACACAATTGTGATTATTATATATATACTCACAGTTAATGACTTACTAATTATGTGCACATAACAGCTAATGATGAGCCCTTTGTGCTGCTTATCTGCGTACGCTATTACAGTTATATTCACATACTTATTAATTATGTTGAAACAGTGAAAGTGCGCATGTGTGGGCTTGTCAGCATTTCCTTTTCTTCATTGTACCAAAGGCAGTTGCCAATAGCATAACACAATTTTTGAAGTGGTTAAATTGGCTGAAATTCAACTGATCCACACAAAAACCGTCTTTGAAAATTGGTACACTGCTATATTGTCAGAAGGGACATGATTCCCAACTACTATATTGTCAGAAGGAACATGATTCCCATGCAGAAAATCACATGAAATCAGATTGTCACATTGACTGGCTGTCCTTTGTGCATGTGTTACTGCTGATAATTACTAACTGTGCACTTCTGATGCTAGTAAGCTGTTGGGTGAAGCACAAAAGGGTTAATTCAACAGAATTACTAATTATCTGAACATAATTACTAATTACCGCTACATAGTAAATATCTTTTGACGCTCAGTTTCAATGACTTACTTGCTTCAAAAGCACAAAACTAGTAATTATGTGCTCAGTAAATGACTAATTATGAGCCTTTCATGCTGCTTCCAGTTGCCAGGCTTACTTGTGTCAAAACTACATAATTATGTGCGAGATAATTAGTATGTGCAGATAATTAGTAATTTATTATGTGCACATAATTTTAATTAACTGTAGTTGTAATCATGTGCACGTTACTAATTATGCCTTTTGACGCTTGCAAGTCTCCATACCATTCGGAACTGTAACTACATTTGAGCCACCGCGAGAACAACTATTGTTTCCCGCGAGTTGTGGCGAGACGGATCCAAGCGACAGATAAACAAGATGGCGGCCACCGAGTCTGCCACAATCGTCGAAGACTTGAAAGATGAACGCATTCCCAATGCTATGTACTGGACTGTCAGCCAGGTTGCAGACTGGATAGAAGAACTAGGATTTCCTCACTACAAGGTAATTCAGACGACATGTACGTAACGGAGAGCCTTAAGTGTCTGGCAACAACGATCAGTGTACGTACACATAGCTGCAGATCCGAGTTGGCGAGACAGGGAGAGAATAAAAATAAATCCCACAGACGAGTATCAGTAAATGACTATGATGTATTATCTGACCCATATTGCCATCTTTTTCCGATTAATGGCCACAGTCACTATGCATGTAAGGTTCGTAATTGTTGCAATTTATAGGTAGGTATTTTCCAAGACAACTATGAACATGATTCATATCACTATAATCATATCAATTAAATAAAAAGTACGTCTAGTACAGTAGTAGGCTGTGTGGGTTTGTGTGTAATAAAACTCGGAAAAATTACAGACTATAGCATGCTTACATACATGTATTTTGAAAAAGTCAGACCAATGGCAGAACTGGTTGATTTTGTGTTTATGGAAACTAAGCAATATTAATTATTACTATAATAACATTTCAATGGTGCAAAGGTATTGTGCACTTTGGCCAAAAGCAAATCAGGAATTTAATGGCACAAGTTGGAGGGAAAATACGCGACAACATTGATAGAACAGACACAGACACAGAGAAGAAGAAGAAGCAGGAAAAAGTTTTTAAGCAGCCTATGTTCATTCTACCTTTGTTGTTTTATTCCTTTTCTTTTTTTCTTCTTCTCCACCAAATATTTAATGTTCACTTTAAAAAAAAAAAAAAAAAAATTATATATATTTAGGATATATATGATCAATATCACACAATTTCAGAGCTGCTTCACAACCAATATGACTGAGCTGTACAGCCCCATTGTTCATAATGGTTAGATCATCACAACATTTTTACACCATTTTCCTTCTTCTAAATGAGTTATAATCAAAATGACTTAATTTCAGAGTTGCTTTACAACCAACATGGTCGATGGAAGACGTCTGATCCGCATTGAGGCTTCAGCTTTTCCCAGAATTGGAATCACTGACTTTGAACACATCAAGGTTAGTTGGGTGGGCAGTAAGGTACAAAACAGGATAGACTGTCTGCATTATCTTTTCTCTTTCTGTGAGAGAGAGAGAGAGAATGTGTGTGTGTGTTTCGTAACAAGAGAGAGGGACTCGAAAAAGGCATTCTAATAAGACATGGGCCCATATTTTTATCAGTGTGTCATAATTACGGAACAAGATGCCATGACAAATTACTGGAGATCATAGCTTTACTCATTTTGTTATCACTTTTTGTTGTTTTTATATTTCATTCCACATTTTTCTGCTCCAGATCATTGCCAAGAGCATAAGGGATCTGCTGACCATCGAAGAACCAGACTGGACGAGGAGCATTTCGCTTCCCCCCAGAAGTGACCTCGGTAGGCAGTGCAGTACAATACAGTGGCAGAAATCATATATAAAACAAATCTGAAACAACTGAAAAGCAGTGTCTTGCAACATCAAAAGGGACGGGGAGGCGCAGTGTGGGGCAGGGAGGGGGGAGGGTCCTACTAGTGGTGCATTTGTTAAAGCGTTTTCAGTGCATTTGTGCATGTTTAAATTTTATTATTTTAGCAAAAGCTTTTCAGTCCATGTAATACTGAATCAGTTTTTGGAACAATCTTTCAGTTCATGTAATACTGAATCAGTTTTTGGAACAATCATCTTCTGCACAGTAAGCAGCTGGATTAAATCAAACTATTCAACAACAACAACAAAACGCTGAATGAAGAAAGCTTGGGATGGTTTGATTAAGGCAACAATGACACTGTTTTGTGCAGGGATGTATCTGGAAGTGAAGAGTGCCAGAGGGAAGCAGATTGACACCACGACCATGATGCAGTTTGAGCAGAAATACCCAAGCCCCAAGTGGAGACCTCCACTTGCCAACCATTGCCTCATCTTGCCCCATGATTGATGCTGCAGAAACAGAGACCTTTGTCCTTTTTACTCTCCTTTGCTCACAAACCCAATTTTCTTTTTTGGGGGTGGGTGGGTGGGTGGGGGTGGCTGCTTATTTGTGTGGTGGTGTTTTGTTGTTGTGTATTTTTGGGGGGTGGGGAGAGGGTGGGGGTGGGGGGGGGGGGGGTTGACTACAACACGGATTTCACAATTTAATGCTTCCTCATTTATTACCCATCCTTGTGCAGGACTTTTGGTGTCAGTTCCGTTTCCTGGTATTTATTTACAACTTTGTACCAAAGAAAATATACATTATCCCAAAAGACTGTTAGGTCTTAGTAATCATCTTTATGGCCATTTCCATTCAAGGTTGTACTATCTGTGATAGAACACTCATTATTGATCAACATTTGCTCCCTGCTACACATCACATTATTATTATACTGTATGTATGCAGTTCAGTCATATTGTACTGTTCTGGCGTTTCTGCTTGGGATCATGGAAATGATGTGTATATATATAATATAGAATCATGATTCAACAAAAATAAATGTTTCATAAAGTGAAACTGTTTTGTCTTTAGAGTTCAGAATTTTGCAGAAATGTGCACACATACACACACACACACACACACACACACACACACACACACACACACACACAGATCATTGCATTTATTTGATAATAGCTCCTGCACACACAATTATAAACTTTGATTAGAGATCATTCATTCATGACATGCTCAGTGACATGCTTTTACACACATACGTTTTCAAAATTGTAAACAGGTCACAAATAATAATAGTTGAAAATTTGCCAGCTCCCAGTGGAGTCATTTCACCATAATCACAAACACCAAATGTGAAAACAGGACATATATATGAAACAAATCCATATATAATTACCAAATCCACATGCAACAGGTACTTGCACTTTCTTCATACACTCCTTATAGTACTTTATGTTCCTCTGCTTGAATTAAGAACTTGGGTGAGAATTTTGCAGTTAGTTAGTTGGTGCTTTGAGCCCAGTCAACCACAAAGGGTTATATCAGGGATAATTTTGCAGTAGCAGCAGTTTTCATGTTTTCTCTTGTCCAGGAAGCTGTGTTCTGACTGTGTGAATGAATGACTGTACGACAATTCCTTATGCACATAACAAACTTCCACACAAGAATAAAATGCATGTTCATAGCACTGGGGCTGGGCAAAAAGAAGCATCCGTTTCCACACATGCGCACAGTAAAAAGCACACCACACACGCACAAGTGGGAAGGAGAATTACAAGCTACAGTGAAAGAAGTGCATCTTGAGAGCAGACTGGAAAGAAGAGTCAGTTTCCCTGAAGCTCCTTGGCAGGGCATTCCACTAGAAAGAGCAGTATATATGAAGGCTCACTGGCCATATCGCTTTGTTAAGAGAAAAAGATTGAGCTGATGGTGGAATGAGCTCAGAGAGACAGAGTCACAGGTACCTCATGCTCGTATCCAGCAGAGTGAACAGGTGTCAGGAATGGCAGCAGTAAGGTTGGAGAGGATTTTGCCAAAGGCGTTGCCATACTAGGGGTCATACGCACCTGGGCAGATGGAAGACTTTCAAGAATCTTTTTTTCTTTTTCTGAAGGACCTTGGATAAAATTTACAATCAACCAACAATTACTGGTCGTTCTGTTAAAAGTGCAGGGAGCAAAGCTAAACACACATACACCCTATGTATGTGTCTATGAAAAAAGTGACACTGTAAACTGGTGCATGGCTGTATGGTGTACACAGAATGTGTGCCCCGATGACAGCAGTTTTAAGTGGCACCAGTCGTGTAACATCCAAATGGTGCTGTAGGATATTCAAATTTTAAAAAAGTGTCAAGCTACACTCACTCATTCAGAGTAGCATACAACTACAGTGCAATGGTTCTGCCAGGAAGCAGAAAAGAGCACCATATAGCTGCCACTGTGATGCATTCAGGGATCATCTAGAAATGACATGCTCGACAAGTGTTCATTAAAAAAACAAAAGAATGAGACAGTGGCACAGGGTGAGAGTACTTGTTCTCCAATGCCAAGTTAAGCACATGGTTGAGCCTCGCATCCACATGGCTGGGTGACTGCTACACACTAGGCTTTGCGCCCACGTACTGAGTCACCACATGGCTGGGTGACTGCTACACACTAGGCTTTGCGCCCACCTACTGAGTCACCACATGGCTGGGTGACTGCTACACACTAGGCTTTGCGCCCACGTACTGAGTCACCACATGGCAGGGTGACTGCTACACACTAGGCTTTGCACCCACCTACTGAATCACCACATGGCTGGGTGACTGCTACACACTAGGCTTTGTGCCCACATACTGAATCACCACATGGCTGGGTGACTGCTACGTGCTAGGCTTTGTGCCCACTCAGTGAGTTCTCTGGAGTCACAATTCTGTGCAGAATCTACTACAAAGGTCCTTCAGATGAAACTATTTTAGTACAGTGTAGTAGTAGTTGTATCTATAGAGGGTAGTGCATCTGACCAGTTACACTGTTTTTCTGACCAGTTTTGTGAATCACTTTCACCACTTAATCTACCTGAACATTAACCCAATGTTCACTACTGTATCTGCCCTCACTGCATTTACCCTTGAATTCATAATTTCATTTACTCTCATGCACATTTCATTTACCCTAACAGTCATCACTTCACTTACCCTCACCCATCACAGCATTTACCCCTGCAGTCATCTTTGCAGTTACCTCAACATTCACTGTTTAAAGGGGAATGAAACCACAGAAGCATCGGAATAAAAACCAAAAAAAAGCTCAGCAATTATCCATTCGATTTATCATCCTGTTTGCTAAAAATCAACATTTCACAGTCACGAAAACATGCCTATGGGTGCTGCCATCTTGTACCTCATGGTCTGTATCAGTGACATCATAAAGAAGGCTGGCATGTGTGGCAAAGCTCTGAACACATTACGAGCCACTCCCTTTCTACTCTTCACTGGTAAAGAGGAAAGTAACATGGCAGTGCCCTGAGCAGCTCACATCTGAAGCCAAAAAGTACTTCTTTCGTATAAACAAGGCATGGAGATAAGATAATACTTTGTCCTTAAAAGAAAATTTGCTTTGGAACATACCATCAACGTAACATGTGAATGAACAAAACTGTTAGGGAAAACAACAACAAAAAAGTGTCTAAAAAATACAATTATAGCTAAAACAAGTTAATTACAACATAACATGTGGCATGCACACACGCACACCTGCATGCAGGAAAATGGTTGCATGTTTTCTATGTTTTCAGGTCAGCTTGTGTCTTTGGTTCCATTCCCCTTCATATTAACCTCACTTTCATCTCTGTATTTACCCTCACATTTACCACTGAATTTACCCAAACACTCATCACTGCACATACTATTCGTTTCACCACTGTAGTTACCAAGACAAGTCATCACTGCATTCACCCAAGCATTCACCACTGAAGCCAACCAAACTTTCAGGCTGATCACTGCAGTCTGCACATTAAAGTCACACTCACCATTCATTTACCCAAACACTTAACACAATTCAGTAAAAGGCAAGATGTGGTAGAAGTGGAAAACTGACAAAAGGTGACTATGAGTAGATAAGAGCAGGGAGGTGGGTGGCAGGGCTGGGGCGGTGGTGGGGGGGGGGGGGGGGGGAGAAGGAAGATGAAGTAATGTAGTTAAAAGGAGATGTGTACACATGTATGTGTGGTGGGGGGGGGTGGGTAGAATGGGGGAGCGGGAGGGGTAGGATGGTAGAAGGACCCATAGAGGGAAAGGAGGAGGGAGGGGTGGGGGTGGGAGGGGAGGGCAGATCACTGTGAATAAGACACAAATAGACTAGAGCAGACAGGAATAATGAGGTCAGTCTAGCAGTCTCTCCATGTCGGTGATGACTTCATTGGTGGATTTACCTGAAACACAGAGAACGAGAAGTTCCAAGTTTATAGAACATTTTTTGTTTCAGGTAAAGACAACTGACTGAGTTTCTTCAACAATAAGAACAAAACTTGCACAGTTCAAAAAGCAATGTTAGCCACAAACACTGAAATAAAAATCAAACAATGTGTACTTCATGGTGCTGTCCACTCCCTGTTCCTTCTGTACATACACATGCATACACACACTCCATCTCTCTCTGAAATCACTTCCACTGTCACACTCTCTCTCTCCCCTTCCACACACAACATATGCACACTGCTGAGTACATACTGAGAGGCTGAAGGCTCATGGAGGGTGCAACTATGCTGTCCTTGAGTTCACACATCTCTGCTATTGAGGCCCCCGTGCACACGATGCTGTTCATCACGATGCAACTGCAAAACAATGGAGCCGAGTTAGCTCCTATCAGTATTCCCCACCAAGGAAACAAAGTGAGCACCCCATCATGACCAACAATGCCCACCAGAAATATGTCTATACCCTTCCTCCTTTTTCTGCATTATCTATTTGTCATATCAAAAAATCATGACATCATGCCTAATTCACGTAAACATAGGCCTCTTGCTTGCATTCTCCCCCAAAACATCTCTACCAGCGGAAAGCTACACAGGTCATATTTCATCCCTATGATCATTTGTTGGTGTGTTATCTATCTGATACTTGAAAAAGATGTTTCCAATTTTTATTTTTTTATTTTTGTGTGCATGTTTTGGATCGCCTAATTAAAATAAGAGGTCTTTTTAACACTGCCTTTTGACCTTGTGTGGCAGCCAACCTTATCTGAGATTTTTTTGTTCCCAAGTTTGCTTGCATGCCAGATAAAAGCTACTGTCAGTGATTCAGGTCCTTGTTGTTGCTGTCATGCATTGTTTTTTTTGGAGAGCTAATTAACTCCCTTTGGACATTTTTTTTTAAATTCCTTATTGAGATCATCCTGAGGTGAGCCCATCAGGTTGAGAGGATGTTTAAATCTAATTAATAACTAACTACAAAAGAGAGAGAGAGACAGAGAGAGAGAAAGAGAGCCCTGGATCTAGCCATTTACCTTTCTCCAATCTCCACCTGGTCCATAATGATGGAGTTGGCAATCTTGGCCTTGTCGTGGATCACACTCTTCTGCCCCACCACTGATTTCTTCACTGACACCTTCTCACCCAGGCTCACCGACTCACCAATGATACAGTCTGGGCCCACCTGAAAGCAACAGGAAACCATGTGACTACAACACACACACCATAATACCCACACACACACTGCACTGCACACACACTACACCACACTCAAACAACACACTGCAGGCACATACACTACACACTAAACACACACATTTGCCAAATTCAAAGCACTTCCTAACTTACCAAGCTATGCTGCTGAACTTGCCTCAGCGACTAACTACTCTTTTAAGCTGAACAATGTTGGGAAAGAACACTGGTTGGGTTCCATGTACAAGGTATGCAGCAAAGTGTTTACAACACTGCATCTTCCATCCATCCACCAGCCCGAGGTCACTCTGACCGTTTGTCTGGATGTGACCTTTGAGGTTCATTTGGGATTAAAAATCTGTGTATTCTGATCTTGTTTCAGAATGGTAGCCATCAAGTCTGCTTCAGATTTTTTTTTACAGAATAAATTGGTTGACTTAGCCTTGGGCCTCAATCAGAGGCTACTGACAATGTCATAATTGGCATCTTATTGTCTCTAGCCAGAATGCTGGATCCATGGGAAAGTCAAGGAACAATCAGCAAGCTGTCAGTGTCCATCAGCCATAATGTTTGCAGAGAACATCTCTCACTTCTGCCACCATGCTCACAGTTACAGCTTGCCAGTACAAGCTTTGTTCTCCAAGGCTGGGTAATGCACACAAAATCCATCTTTTTGATGGCTGTGAAATGATGATGATGATAGCTTTTATACAGTGCTATTCTCCTCTCTTGAGCAGACTCACTGTGCTCGCATGTGATTTTACATGAGTGAATAGCTTTTTTATAGCATGTTTTTAAATATCCACTGAAGTGGTGTACTTACAGCGCTGGCATGGCTGGAGCCACATGAAACTGCTGACTTCTCAGCACATTCTGTGTACACCGTACACCATGTCACTTCATGCAAAGCCACATATGCAAGGTGTATGCAAGTTTAGCTGTAACCCGCCACCTGCACTTCTGGCAGAATGACTGGGATCTTTATGTGCTACTGCAGTAACATGGGGGTGGAATGGATACCGAAATAAGAGTCAGCACAGACAGTTGACCCTGGAGAAGAAAATTCTCCTACCGCTCATGCAGGGTTTCAAACCCATGACCTTTCAATCATGAATCAAGAGCTCTAACCACTGAGCTATACCTGCTCCCCAAGAAATACTGAGAATCCTTATCAAGGGCATGGACTTGGTGGAAGATAGTGGTCTCTGCCAAAGGACCAAAACCATTCTAAGCTGGCTGACAGTAACAGCAAAGAAAAGTTGTGGCATGCACATACCTGTGTTGTCTTTTTCACCTTGGCCGAGGAATGGACGAGCCCTTTACTGTGTGGCACTAACGTTGGAAACACTTTAGAAATCTGTTGACAGAACCACAGACTTATAAACGCTCAGCATTCAACACCTGGTCAACCCGGATGGCCATACCCCAGTGAATCATCCCCAGCGTGACCCTGTGTGGCTAAAATCCAAGCACCAGCTAAACCCAGTGAAACAAAGTTCATCAAATCACAACTCAATAGTCTGGTTCACTGTCCATGATGATGCACACCACCCTTTTGTCTGAAGAAATGGGGAGGGTAGTGAGAAGGAAAGGTGGGAAGGGGGGGGGGGGGGGAGAAGGAAGTTCAATGAAGTGGAAAGGCGGAAATAAAGAAAGCAGGATTCCTGGTATCAGACGAAGCATACAAAACTGAATCCCTAGCTGCTCTAGGCTTGAAAGAAGGCAGCTGCCTGAATGGTAGATGAGCTAGCCCTTGATGCAGGAAAGGGTAGTGCACTCACACAAATCTCAGCCATATCTACAAGGTACAGATCTGAAGAGAACATGCAGACACAGTCACAGACACACATGAAAAAAGAGACAAGGCAAACTATGGCAAAACAGACAGAGCAACCAGAAAAACAAAACAAAACAAAAAAACAGACCCTGAAAGAGTAACAAAAAGACAGAGCAATCAAAAGACACAAATAGAGCAAACAAGTGACACAACTAGTAACAGACACAGAAGGAGCACACACAAAAAGACACAGGTAGAGCAACAAAACAGGCATAGAGCAACCCAAAGGACAAAGACAGAGCAACCCAAAAGACACAGGTACATCCCCCAGACCTGTCTGTTGGCTTCGCAGTATGCCCTGCAGGTGTTAGCCAGCACACAGAAGCCAGATTCCTGCACGTAGGCATAGCAGCGAATGACATCATTATCGGGACTGACAGGAAGACGTCCGGCCTCTTCCTCGTCCTCCTCATCCGAATCCATAACATGGTTCCAGCAATGGTAGTTGTGCCCAGACAAACAGATTGCCAGCTTGGAACTATTGGCATTTATCTTGCATGCAGAATAGATCTCCGCAAATGCATACATGTCTGCAAACCCAGAAAACACACAAAGGAAGTATATGAATGAATGAATGAGTAAATAAACAAATCAGTCAGTCAGTCTGTCCATGGGTGAAGCAATCTATGTGTCTGTTATATAGTCATTAAATGAAGAAGCCAATCTGTCAATTAATCAATTTATGGTCTATTCAAGAAATACATTTCTTTGTGTACACACAAAGAGTCGAGTAAAATGTCAACTAATCTGTCAGTGAATCAATGAACCAAAGACTGACTCAAATCATGCACGTGACACTTTACACTGTTAATCAAGCAGTCAGTCAGTCTCATGCACAATCAATCATTGAATCAGTCAAATAAACACACAGTCGATCAGTTAAGCACACAATCAACCAACTGGTTAGTCAAGTGTGCACCCAATCAGTCACAGGGCACACACTCAACCAGTCAGTCAAATACACAGTCAGCCAGTCAGTTAGTCAAGTATACAATAAATTAGGCAGTCAAACACATAAACAATCAGTCAGACAGGCACACACTCAGCCAGTCAGTCAAGTACATACTCAGCCAGTCAGTCAGTCAAGTACAAAATCAGTCAGCCAATCAGTTAGTCAAGTATACAATCAATTAGTCAGGCAGTCAAACACACAGCCAATCAGTCAGACAGGCACACACTCAGCCAGCCAGTCAGTCAAGTACACAATCAGTCAGCCAATCAGTCAAGTACACAATCAATTCGCAAGTCAAACAGATAGCCAATCAGTCAGACAGGCATACAGTGAGTCAAGTGTACAATTAATCAGCCTGAGAAGCCCAGTCAATCAAACAACCATGCAGTCAGTCAGTCAGTCAAACCAAATCACAGTCAATCAGTCAGTTGAGTGAGCTATCAATATCACTCAAATCAGTCAGTCAAGCACACTTCAGGTATATAACTAACCAGTCAGCCAGCTAGTTGAATGTACAGTCACATCAATCAGTCAGTCAGTGAAACACAGAATCATTCAAAGAAATACATGATCAGTCAGTCAAATAGGCAAGGAACTAATCAGTCAGCCAGCCAAGCACTCTGTCCCTCAGTCATTCACACAAGCACAGATTAAGTCCAGAAGACACAAAAGCCAGGAAGTACTGTCAAGCACCCTGTCCCTCAGTCATTCACACAAGCACAGATTAAGTTCAGAAGCCAGGAAGTACTGTCAAACGCCATGTCCCTCTGTCAACCACACAAACACAGATTCAGTTCAGAAGACACAAAAGCCAGGAAGTACTGTCAAGCACCCTGTCCCTCAATCAGTCACACAAGCACAGATTAAGTTCAGAAGGCAGAAAAGCCAGGAAGTACTGTCAAACACCCTGTCCCTCAGTCAACCACACAAGCACAGATTAAGTCCAGAAGACAGAGAAGCCAGGAAGTACTGTCAAACACCATGTCCCTCTGTCAACCACACAAACACAGATTCAGTCCAGAAGGCACAAAAGCCCACGAAGGTCTGCTGCTTACCATGCTCTTTGCTGATAGGAATGAGCTGCATTGGCGCCCGCAGGCTGGCAGCATCTTCAGGGGGCATCTTTCTCCAGAACTCACGGCTCTTCTTCAAGCGCCGTGAAGACGGGAACTGCTTCTTCACGATGTGAGGCAGCAGGTCCAACTTGATGGACTCCATTTTCTCGCAGTCTCTGAACATGCAACCAGTCGGCCATTAATCAGTTATCCTTTGCACACACAAAAACATAAGATGTAAAACAGAAACTGCTCCAGAAGTTTCTGGGCAGGGATAGACTCTTGTGTATTCCGCTGCCCCAAGGAACTATCATTCCCTGGGTGCCGCGATGCACTGCTAATCAGTGACAGGACCTACCACCAAGACAGGGACAAAGAACGATTTTCAGTCTTCCAGTCAACATGTATGCAGACTTGTCAGTGCTCACCTCATCTTCAAATCTACAGCATGCAATAAGAATTAAGATCATTCTGTATGCATGTCTAAAATCATTTGTCCACCTTTCCATAAGACAGGGCCTACGGGCTGGTGGTATGAAGACACACAGATTCTGCAAAATAGTGGCAGAATTTAATCAAAACAAATATGATCAGAATAACAAAGCAATAATTGCTAAACTTTGTTAGTCAAGATAGATTTGATAGTTGTACCAGCTTGGCTAAAGACTAATCTATGTACTGAAAGTTGTACCAGTTAGGCTAAAGACTAATCTATGTACTGAAATTTGCTCTCTCTCTCTCTCTCTCTCTCGCATACACACACACATTGCTTGTTTGCATACATGAACACACACACTGCACACACCCCCTTGAATATATACATACTTGTGAACTGCCAGGTAGTCCAAGATCCATCTCTTCATGACATACAGGTGGCAGTCAGTCATGGTTGATTGCACTCGTATAGAAGGATACCTGTTGCATGGGTCACTGGTCAAATCTTAAGGTAAACGAACAATAGTTATCCACAATACAAAAACAGCAACTTCATTTCACATTCGAAACAGGGTGGAATTCCTATCCTGCAGTCACACATACAGGTACCCATTACATAATATCACCAGTCAAATGATCCTGGGCAAAAGGGCATAGGTTACCCCAAATACAGGCCAGCAAATGCTCAGTCCTTTCACTTTTAAAACAGAATGAAACAACTTTTCTATCACAAAAAACAAGTAATGAGTCCACGCTGGCCTTTACTATACTGACTGGTGGAATGCATAATGATTCGAGTTTATTCGAGCATAATGATTCGACTACAGACACACATAATGATTCAAGCCTGACTGCAGATAACGATCAGCTGCCACACACCATTACTTTTTTCCAAGGTTTCATTCAGCATCCACCAGTCTTCTGCTCCGTTGCCAGGTCATACTCATAGTGGAGACAGAGATACTGCACTTGCAGCTTCTTGCTTAATAAAAGTGAGTCACCAGCTATGCTTTAGCTTAATAACAATAACAATAACGTACATTTGTAATGTGCTCAACATGCTCTGAATGATCACAAGAAACTGCTAATCTAAGTACATCTATATACATCACACGCAGTCTGAATGATGATATTGTTTACATCTGTATTAGACACTAGAAGCAGGGGTGGGGGCTAAATAGAGTATGAATACACGTGCACACAATTACCACACAAAAACAGGTGAGGAGACTGGATGCTGGTTTTAGCTGGAGTAGAAGTATTGTGAAAAGAGGAAGGGTTTTAACTTTTTTTGAAAGATGAAAAAGTTGAGCAGTGCCTGAGATCAAGGGGGAGGACTGAGTTCCAAATATAAGGTCCAAAGTCAGGAAATGAGTGAAAACCATGTGTCTTGTGTTTGTCATGTAGGATATCAAGCATAATAATAATAATATATAATTCTTATAAAGTGCTGTTCTCTAACCAAAGTTAAACTCACTGTGCTGTACAAACATCTTATGACAAAAACCACATTAATATACATTTCAAACAAACAGAACCTTAAATATTGTAGTCTACAATATCACCTTTCAAACAATAACCATGTTACACACATACACACACACACACACAATGACATGCGCACACCAGTCTCCGCTCGTCCACTCAAATACAACAATTAATAAATGATCAATACTCTTTCCCAGATCTCTCATGCTCCCCCCACCCATTCATGTGCACCTGTCTTCATTCAACAGCCACACAGAGACACACCTTTTTTCAAAGTACTAGATTCTACTGGAAAGCCTGGGCAAACAAGGTTTTTAGGTGAGATTTGAACTGGGATAATGTTGGTACGTTTCTTAGCATGAGAAAATCAGTGCAGCAATGAAGTATATATGGCATGGAGTAAGGACCTGTAGCAGTTCAGAGAGGTATGAAGGACCAAAACCATTTAGTTTATAGCTACCAGACTAAAACATGGCCGTCACTCTTCTGGCTTTGTGGGACTTATTTGTGACATTCTGATTGGATGAAGCTGACAGCCCCAAACCCTCTAGAAAAGCTGCATACTCACTCTGTGAAGACTGAGGGATCAAAGACTTCCTCACGGTCAATGTCGCCCATGCTTTTCATCAGCAGCACGCGATTACTGCCCTCACTCAGCCCCAGTACATCCTTCTTTGAGGAGCTCGCTGAAACCATGCCACCCAGTTTTCTGATACAGTACCACATACATAGTCTTCTCTGAAAGGGCACCTAATACATAGTTTTCTCTGTAGCATAAAGGGTGCAAAATACAGTTATTCCTGTTAAGGGCATCACAGCTGTTGTTTCCACCCACTCCCCCCCCCCTCCCCCATAAAGGGCATCCAAGTTATTTTCTGTGTACACACTGCATTTTCTCTGTAAATGGGGAATACACTTTCTTCTGTAAAAGGCACCAAGTACACTTTTTTTTGTCTCAAACTCAAAGTGGCCTCAAATATTTCATTCTGACACAAAAACTTATCTGAAAGGGGACCTAATAACATCTGTGGAGGTCACTGTGTGTAGTGTGGGTGGGACAGGCATGGATACTGAGGTGTGTTTTGGTCTGTTTTTCATTTATTTTATTTATTTCTCCTTGTTCTTCACCACCTTTTGTTCTACTTAATATCATGTTAATTGTTATGCATTCACGTTACAAAATGTGATATGGTGCTTATGACTGTTGAAATGTTAAATGTAACTGTATCATGATATATACAGTTCATACTGTGATATCCTGACACAGCATGCAAACTGTGCCTTTTCTTTTCTTTCCTCTTTTTCTTTCCTTTAAAATCATGTATTCATGATTTATGTCCACAAGAACAAACTGGTTAGTATGAAAAAGTGTGATGACCGGAAATCCACCAACGAATTTACAAAATCCACCACTGATCATACATGGTGTCCCCCAATCTACTAATGAGTTTATTTATTAAACAATGGATTTACGTCAATAGTTTTTATCACAGAAAAGCAGAATTCACTTCCAAAACGTTTATTCAGAACAGTGGGTCTAGTTTAGGAGGACCTGTGGCATCAGGCTAGCAACGTGACCCTCAGGTGTAGTTTTCCAGCTCCAGAGAATGTGTACCTTTGTCAGCCTTGCTCTTGGCCCCTGGCACAGGCAGGTCTTGGTTTTCCTTTACAGTGGACAGCAGCATGGTCACAGTGGCGTCATTCTTGTGGAAGAGGTGCAGTACATTGTTGAGGTTCAGGTCTGTGATCAGGTCGCAGCCCACCACCAGCACATCTGCTGATTCCTGATGAACACATCACAAGGATCTGTTATGACAGCCCTCTCTAAATAGTCTGATGACAGGCCTCTCTACTTCTTAACAGTCCAGTCAGAGATCCAGCTATGACAGCCCTCTCTCAATAGTCTGATGACAGGCCTCTCTACTTCTAAACAGTCCAGAGATCCAGCTATGACAGCCCTCTCTAAATAGTCCAGTGACAGACCTCCACTTTTAAACAGTCCCATTAGAGATCCAAACACATAAATCAAAAAGTTAAAAAGAACACTATTTATTATGACAATACAACATGCAAATTTTCAGGGGTCAGCCCCTTTTTCAAGCTGTAAAACAGCACTTAAAGTTAAACAGTGAAAAATGAGGTGTAGGCACTTATCTGCCTTTGGTTCAGCTGTTTTTCCAGCTGTCCAGTTACAGACTTCTATAAATATTAATTAGGCAATCAAGAGACCTCTGTAACTTTGTAATGAGTCCACTGAGACAACATCTATGCAGTTTAAAACAGATTTCTCTATGGTAGTAAAACACCTCTTTTGAAGTCTAAAGCCTAGGCTCTCTAGTCTGATTCTAAAGAGTCTGATGAGAGATTGTTTCAAGTATTTGCCCTCCAAAACTTGCTTGCCGCATGATGCAGTTTTTCCTGCATTCAATCTGAACAGAAAGCAAAGTTGACTGTAGAACTAGAAGAATCATCATCACACCATCATCATGATTATTATCTAATTTCACGAGATAGAGGGACCATTTCGCTGACCGGAATCCGTCGGCACACATGGCGCAGCGTCTGGGCTGTGCCCCATTCCTCTACATCAGGGATGGATTCAAACACCAGCTTCATCTTGATGCCACATGTGTCCACAAGGGCTGTCCGGATCTCATCTGCATATGACTTTGGCACCACCACCATGGCCTCTGCAACAACACAAAAATGTGTTATTACTGATGAAAGAGAGGCATCGAGAGAGAGAGAGAGAGAGAGAGAGAGAGAGAGAGAGAGAGAGAGAGAGAGAGAGAGAGAGAGAGAGAGAGAATGGTTTACTGAACTAAGCTGTCTGCCCATGTCAAAGGTGAGGGATAAAGAGGGCATTTTACAAATCACATGCATTTAAACAAGCAATTATATTTATAAATCATCAAAACATTCCACAAAAGATTCTCTCTCTACACACACATGCATGCATGCATGCAGCCATGCAAGCTCAAACTTGCTCACAGAGAGAAGAAGAGAGATGAAATGGAACTGGACTGAAGGAAGGTAAGTATATATATAATTTACCCATGTAAACTTGGAAAATTGCTCTGCAATCTGGAGCACTCTGGGCCCAAATTTTGTACAAAACTACCCATCTCCCTCATCCCCGCCACCAATTCAGCACCTGGACAAAATCCCCAACAAGTATGCTTCTACCCATCAGTACTAGGCCAGAATTATATAATTATTCTTCCTATTATTGTATTAAGATTTACCTGGAAAACCATGTCGTTCCAACATGCTGATTGGGTAGTACACCATGGGGTAGTTTCCAATCAAGAGGAGTGCTTTGGGACATTGGTTGGTCAGGTGGCTCATCCTTGACCCTGTCCCTGCTGCCATGACGACTGGTATAAACTCCATGGGTCTAAACTCCATGACTACGGTGTGTTGGTCTGGATAGGCTTGCTGATCTTCACACTGTACTCTGGATTGGAAAATTATAACACAGTTTTGCAAGAAAGGGTGATTTCTGAGTTAATTTTTCATCATAAAATAATTAAGTAATACTGTTACTACTAGTTACTGAGTTAGTAATATACAGTAATAGTAACCATCCAGCATTTCACTTTGTTAGCCAAATTACCATAATTGGCACAAACTGCCATCTCCCACAACTGTAGGTCTGCATGTGACCTCAACACACACACACACACACACACACACACACACACACACACACACACACACACACACACACACTGACCATAGTAAATAGTATACATGTGCTGAAACTGCTGTGCATTATCTATGAAGGCAAGACAGACACATGAAGGCGAGACAGACACATTCTAATTTGTATTTAACCAGTCACCACTTATAATAACACAAATAATGTTGTTTTTTAAAAGCTTTGTTTCAGAAGAACTAAAAAAAAGTCTCAGCCTGCCTTTACTGGGAGTCAGCCACATTATGAATTGCTTTCACTTGATCAAGTTGATGACAGAATCCAATGTCAATGAGTAATCCAGCATGGATTAGGCCATGACCAATCTTTAGCTGGCAATATACTCCATACTTACTGACTTAGCCATGTGAATTTGTTATTGATAAATTAAATTATTAGTTTTTTTCTCTGTTTATATTACTGTAGCATGTGTTGCCAGCAGTAGCATCTAGTATTAGTAGTAATCTGGCACTGATGTGATGGGTTCAGGTGCACAGCAGTGGTGGTCGATCATGGCACTTGGCCGAAGCCAGAGCCGACTTGAAGCATTCAGTACTGTCTGAGTGGGCTGACTTGACAGTTGTTGTCTAAGTCAGTAAATGGGTCCAGGTTATGATAGTTGTTGGAAATGAAGAGAGCTTGTAATGTATTGTTCAGTGTTGCAGTGTGGCACTGTGAGCATGTCATTCACTCATTGTAACAACTGTTTCTGGTGTAGTCTTCTACTGGGTTTCTGGACACAAAGTATGTTGATCTGCTGCATCTGATCTGGCATCCTTGTTTCTGGGGAGTCAAAAATGCATCAGCTGGCACCAGCCCATCAATCATTTTGTACATGAAGATGCAATGCAGTTGTTCATGCTGTTCCTTGAGAGTTGGGAGATCACACTTGTGGAGGAGTCCCATCAGAACTCTTTTTTTTTTTTTTTTTTTAGACCTATAGTCCTTGGCTATGGCATCTGTTGCATTGGGGGCGGGGATAGCTCAGTGGTTAGAGCACCGGACTCGTGATTGAAAGGTCGCGGGTTCGAATCCCTGCTGGAACGGCGGGAGAATTTTCTTCTCCAGGGTCGACTTTCTGTGCTGACTCTTATTTCGGTATCCGTTCCACCACCGTGTTACCACAGTAGCACGTAAAAAATCCCGGTCATTCTGCCAAAAGTGCAGGTGGCAGGTTACAGCTAAACAAGCATACACCTTACGTATGTGGATTTTATTGAACCATGCTTCGGCATTGGTCACAACTTGTCCCTAATATGTCAAATGACATCTGAGGACATTAAGCATCAACTCATGATCTGTTGCATTCTGCTGGATTTGCTCCAACTTGTCAATGTGTTGCTGAGGTAAGGGTCCCTGACGATAGCTCCGTACTTCAGGAGTGAGCAGACGGGTGCTGACAGCTAGGTAGGCATTTTGTTTACAGGCTGTGGGGCAGCACCTGAGGTTCCAATGAAGGAATCCCTGTGTTTCTCTATTTTTTTGTTGTGTGCAGGTGTGTGTGTGTGTGTGTGTGTGTGTGTGTGTGAGCATAAAATGATATATACAGTAGACAGAAATCGAATGCACTTCCAATGGGTCATGGGACTATTTTGACAACCAGTTTTATACAAATATCGCCCTTGCACTGTTGTAATTCCATTCGCGAATTTGCTTTAAAACCTGCGGAAAACACATGGATCATCTCTTCCTCGATTCTTGGTGTTTCAATCGCAAATTGTGGGGAAATCAGACACGTTTGCAAACTGTTATGCGATTTTGCTGGCTGTACCGCGTAAATTATCTTCAATAATAATTATTATTATATATATTTTTTTAATTTTATTTAAAACAAATTACGTTAAAAAAACAATTAAAAACAGAAAAGTTTTACTTCACACGGTGGCATCCGATACAGATGCTACTTCTGGGGTGACTTTGTGAAGCATCCCTGAACAATTAGAGGCTTTCAGGCATTATGCAGAGTCGTTATGAGAGCAAATGCGACCTATTGTACAATTTCTCACCTTCGGTTCTTCCAAAATAATTGCAACAAACTACAACCCCAGAACTGACGAAATCTTGTTGCCAAAATCACATTCAACTTCCGGTGCCATGGGAAGTAACTGTCAGTGAACAAGCTAAACAGTTTTGTCCCCTTTAACTGTGTATTTAAAAAAAGAACAGAAAAGAAAAAAGAAACAAACAACAAACCAAACACACACACAACAGCAATAAACATAAAACAAACAAAGAAAAAGAGAGAGAAAGGGTGTGGCCATTGTGATGAAATAATAAATACAAAAACATAAAACAAGATTTAACTTTCACCAATATTCTCCTAAGTTCACACGTTCTATTTGTTCTTCAAACTGTCCTGAATGCAACCAGTAACACTCTTACAGTTTGTCCCTAATATGTCAACCCGACATCTGAGGACATTAAGCCCCACATCATCACCAGTAACAGAATGCTTTTCAGAAAGAGATTAACAACCATGGATGTAAACTTACTGGGGCAGGGTCACTTCACTGGTAGAATGTCAAACTCATGATTGGAAGGTGAATGGTGAAAAAAGGGTTTGTCCCCAAGGTTTCCACATTTGTGTTGTCTCATTAAAATCAGCTTTCTAACCTTTTGTGTCTAGGTGTGCAATATTGTTGGGATTTGCAACCCACCCATTGCGGATTTTTGTGCTGACTATAATCCCACAGAAGAAGAAGGGATTCTGACAGTTTGTCTACAAATCTTCTGAGCATGTGTCACACCATCACCATCATCACTACCTATGCTGTGGCAAGAGATAATGTCAACAGGCTCCAAAAAAATTATGCATGGTCCAAAATACATTCAGCAATTTCCACACACACACCAAATAGAATATATGTGTATGAAAATCAACCCAAAAGATATCTCTTCAGCTCTTTATTCTTCGTAGTCATGCTCAACAAATCTGAGTAAAAAATAATAACGATAGCAAATAAAAAGGAAAAAAATCCCACCTCCATTTTTTCCTAAAAATAATTAATAACTCAGACTGAACAGCACAAATCAGCTCCTGTGGTTTCTCATAGAACGTAAGAACAAGGCATTCCCTGAACAAATGGGAGCTTTATGCATTATGCTTATCAATGTCAATGACTTAAGTCCACTTGTATTGTAATTCAGCTCCATGTAGATAGCCACATGGTGACATGCCCTGTGGCATCAACTGCCAGTCTCAGTCAGACAGTGAAAAAAAAAAAAAGCAGAAAAAAAAGCAGCTTATAATTCTCTTTTTAACTGTTTCAAGTGAAGAATTCAAACACAACTGTAAGACTGTGTGCTTGTGTGCAAAACATCAGTATACACTGTCTTTGTCTGCTTGTACACTGACAAAGTCTTCATACATTATTAAGACACAATGGTTTTACTTTAAGCATGATCATTACTGGCCAGTGTCTATTTTCCATACTTTGAGCAAGATGTAATTTTACAAAGTGGTGCACCTGATACTTTCCTTAAAAAAATATGTTTTAAAGGCACACACTGCATGTTGCAAGAACAACCGACCTCCCACCATCCTCTGACTGACAGACGAGCTTTAGCCAGCTAGCACCTGCCTATAAACACACCTTGGACAAGCATGTGGTCTGTGATGGCTAATCATTGTATTTGCAATGTAAACGAAGCATGCGTCAAGGCTGTTTTCAAAAACAATGATCAGAATGCCTTGGGTCTGTGCAATTTGAAGTGCAAGTTTAAACTCACATCATGTTGTTTCCTCTTCTTCTCTAAGCTATCTAGCTGGAAGTGAGAACTCAGTTTTAGGGTCCTCAAATCTAACATCCTTCCAATATTTTCCTTCATGTTTTTTTCTCCCTGTGTGTGTGGTGTGAATGAGTGAGTGAGTGTGCATGCATGTGTGTGATCATGTGTTAAGCAGTAGAACCCTTCAATGGCATGATCTACACAGAGACCCCACCCTTCAAAAACAACAACAAAATAACAACAACAACCAAAAACCCCAAAACAACAACAACAAACAAACAGAATTGTATTAGAATACAACTGAATATTTTCAATAACCCTGATGCACCTGTTGATGTACACTAACATCTCTTCAGAATTCATATAATCACAACAACAAAATGAGATAAAAAGGTTCAGGCATGAATCCTTAATCTGAATCCTTCTCATGTCCACTGCTTTGAAGGGACCCCAAAACAAAGAAACATCACAGGCCCTATTATAGAATACACCCATAGAACATTTTTCAGTCCCTTTATCATGTGATCTGTTTAAATTCAGTCTTTGAAAGTCACAAAAAAAACAGTCCCTTTATGGTCTGATCTGTTCAAATTCAATGTCTGAAAGTCACAAAAACACAGCTCTGACTGTGCCATTTTGATGCCATGAAGAAGACCAGCGTGTGTGGCACAGGTGTATACCATTACACCACAAGGCAACACTTTTCTGCTCTTCACTGGTGAAGAGTGAACCAATGTGGCTGCACCCTTAGAAGCTCTAATACAAAGCCAAAGGGTACTTCTGATTTATGAATCTTCCTAATGGAAATATCTGCATATTTTCTACATTTTCAATCCAGCTTGCATCTTTGCTCAGGGTCCCCTTTATGCAGTCAAGTCACAGCAAAGCCTCTGAAAATCAAGTGAAAGTAAACTCTTCCATGACCACCAGCTCAGATAACTCTACCTGTGACATTCCAAGACATAACGGGTAACAGGCAAAATTCCTCTCTTTGGCACAATGTACTCCACCCCCCCAGCCCACCCCCCCAAAATAAAATAAAAACAAAAACCCTAAAACCACATCCTTTCATGATTTGTAAAATGGCAAAAAAGTGGACATCCTTGGAAAATCCTGAAAAAAATACAGGCAGCTGTGGGGAGAATGGAGGGGTGGGGAGAGTGTGTGCATGTATATGAGTGTAATAAGGCGGGGGGGCGGGGGGAGGGGGTGTGTGCATGTATGAGTGTAAACAGGTGGGTGTGGGGGAAGTGTGTGCATGTATATGTGTAAACAGGCTGGGGGGTGCATGTATATGAGTGTAAACAGGCGGGGTGGGGTGGGGGTGCATGTATATAAGTGTAAACAGGTGGGCTGGGGGGGGGGGGGGGGGGGGCAGAGTGTGTGCATGTATATGAGTGTAAAAAGGCTGGGGTGGGTGGGGTGCATGTATGAGTGTAAACAGGTTGGGGGGGGGGGGGGGGGAGTGCGTGCATGTATATTAGTGTAAACAGGTGGGGGGGGGGGGGGGGGGGGAGTGCGTGCATGTATATGAGTGTAAACAGGTTGGGGGGGGGGAGTGCGTGCATGTATATGAGTGTAAACAGGTTGTGGGGGGGGGGGGGGGGAGTGTGTGCATGTATATGAGTGTAAACAGGTTGGGGGGGGGGGGGTAGTGTGTGCCTGTATATGAGTGTAAACAGGTTGGGGGGGGGGGGGGGGGTAGTGTGTGCCTGTATATGAGTGTAAACAGGCTGGGGTCTGGAGGCTGTACAGGCTCTGGATGGTACAGGGCCAGCACCTTTTTGGGAGGCTGAGGGGCAATGTCACCTTGGATGACTGGCTGAGAGAACAAAAATTCATCTGTATGGTAAACTGGGTGAGAGAAAAATTCAACCATATCGTAAATGGTGTACTCCCGTTAAATTACGCACACATACGTTAGAAAGATAAGAAGATGAAGAACACAAAACAAACAAAACCGCCTGATGCCATTTCTGCTAAATCTTTAGCAGTGGCTACACGCTCTCCATTTTCGGGCTGATTTTGAATCTTTTATCAAAATTATTAAAAACAGCAAATTCAGGCAGCAATTTAAACACCAACAGCATTAAGACCTGATCAGCTTTTCCCGCATGTGTATGTGTTTGTGGAGAACTTATTTTTTAATAATCCATTTGACCCCCCCCCCCTTCCCCCAACTCAACGGTTATGCCAAACATGAAAACAATAATTTATTACAAAGTGATACAATAACTGAATGAAGAAGCTGTCATCCAACAGAACAATCTTACTGGTCAAAAACAGAAATGTCCTCATTTAGACCAATCTCCAAATCACAATTTCAAGGGTCTCTGGGGTGTGTGGGGCAACCCGCACCCCTGCATTTCACATCATTCAACTTTTCCTTCTATATGTCAGCAGCACTTGCTTTAATATTTTAAAGCATTTGTTTTATGGTTCCAGCTGTAGCTGGAAGCATCCGTTTCCAAGGCAACTCTGGGTATATTTTTCAAGGGGCAGAGTGGATCAAATGCAAGTTTTCCCAAGTATTTAAATACCAACTTGGTCAAACAAAATTACAAACTGCCCAGCAGAGAATGTACCTCAGTTTTACAATACAATCAGGGAAGGACACTTAATGACCCATTCTCAAGTTATCCCTTTTCTTATTTCAACTACCAGATTTCATTTACATAATCAACACTTGCCACACTACTGACAGATGTAATGTATTTGATTTTAATGGTGATCCTGTATCATAACCAAGCCAACTTCCATTGAAACAAGCCACGGTGTTTCTTTAACCTTTTAGTTTCCACTATCGTTTTTATAAGTAATTCTCTGTCCATGGCCTAGTGGAACTTGATGCAAACTCTTTAAAAAAAAAAAAAGGAAAAAAAAAAAGGAAGGGCATTCATCTTGTTCCATTAAAAAGCTCACTTTTTTTTCTCTCTCTCTCTCTCTAGAACACTGGCAGTGATCTTATTATCTGAATTTGTATGGTTCATATGTTTTTTTTCTCCCTTTTGCCTGCTTAGTTGTAATTTTTGTATTATTGTAAGTGCTGTGTTACCATCCTGCTTTGTTTTGATCTGTTACTTGAGTGCAGAATAATCTATGTTTCCAATGAGCGTCCTGAAGATTTTTTAGAGTTCAGTGTTCCTGCTAATACAACATCAGCTGGCAAGTTATTCCAGTTGCTTATAACTCAGTAACTCTTTGTTGCAGACTGTCTTTAAAACAGTTTGAAACTATGATTAACAAATTCATACAGCTCATTACACATGTGGACATAAATAATAAGGCATCCCCTTGTATTTGCACTTTGAAGGAACTTCCATTCTCAAAATGGGTTTTGTTCAATGGGTAGAAATTCAACTTTAAAAATGTCAAATGACAGGTTCTGTTTTAAAATGCCTTTCCATTTTTTTATATCGCGTTTATATATTTTTAATACTTTTATTTTGTATATAATATATATAATTATAGTGAAACTGTATCATCCAACACATGAGAACTGTGCACAGATTGCCCCAGGCCAAACAACAAAAGCACCACTAGTATGTGTCTGGCCATCTGTAATACTTAATGGTCTTATCTTTGTACATTCATGTTATAAAGAATAAGTGAATCCATGCAAACTGTCACAGATCCAACTTAAAAATTTGACATAAAATCAACCAGGCATTTTTTCATAAAAATCCTCAGTTCCAAAGTTGTATTTTCTCTTCTACCTACTGGATAGAACCTGTTTTGAGAATGCGCAGTTCCTTAAATGCTACCCAAGTGCAGGTGAACTTTGATACAACACTACTACTCCATATAACACTGTTTGCCTTTGAACACAATCACAGCATGGCCCCGCTCATTCTTTCACACATGTATACATGCAGCAGTGCTTTGTGTGTGTCTTTCTGTTTGCTTCTTGGATTCCTCTGCTTCAGCTCACTGGCTACCCAGTAGCATCAGGCCAAAGTTCTCCATCACAAACCTGTTCCCCTACCTATTTGGGCAGCTGTACTCCATCTTCAAAGATGCAAATTTACAGCTGGATGGATGAAGGCCACTGCGGTCTTGCAGGATTTTGCCCCAAATTCTTACAGCTGATGGGGCTGAACGGTGGGGTCAGAAGCACTTTGGAACCAGAGTACTCCTACTTCTACCACAAAATGAAACACTGGAACCATGGCAGGTGACCCTTGGTATAATCCTCTGCTCCATGCCCCAACAGAATCAGGTCAAGCAACTCCCTGAAATTCTGACAGATTCCAGCAAGAACAAAATGTGTTAAAATTCCATTTTTTTTATTATCCAGGACCATCCAAAGCTGGAGTTGTCAAAAACATCAGCAGCAGGAGCTCCCGCTCTGGCATCATTCAAGCAGGCACCCAACAAAACCCTCTTTCTAGCCTAGGGTTTTTGGTTTGTTTTTTGGTTGTGTTTAGTTTTTTTAACTGAAGAAGGGCAAACAATAGCTACAGAGAGCTCTATGCTAGCTAGGCTTTTATTTTGGCTGGAATTTTTTTAATGTCTTTTAGAAGACTAAGATCTACCCTTTGCCTGCAGGTGGCTGACTGGGTGTAAAACACCAAGTTACTTACTGCAGTGTGAGGTCAGCCCACCACTGAACAGAAGAGGACAACACTCCCATACTACTCACTGCCTGCAGTGAGGGCCAGACACCCTCTGTCAAGTACAAGCACTGGTATCTCCCAGCAGAAAACAACAACTCTCCCTTAGCTACCCTGTCTAGAGTGTGGGGCCACCCCACTACCAAGGCAGAGGACAATGGCACTCCTGAATCTACCCTCTGCCCATAGTGTGGGTCAGACTCACTTCCAGCATGGTACATCCAAGCACAGGATGACAATTACACACTGAAGGTCAAATCCCCCTGCCAGCACTGGGATCTCAAAGCAGAGGATGACAACACTGCTGTGCCTACTTTCTTCCTGGACCATGGGGTCAGCCCACTTCTGAAGCACAGGATAACAGCTAATGCTCCTGTAACCACTCTCTGCCTTACGTGTGGGGTCAACCCACTTCTGAGGGAGATGATGACAGCACTCCTCTGCCCATAGTGTGGGTCAGACCCCTGTCAGTCCAATAACCGGTATGTCCAAGCAGAGGATGATATCATTCTTGTACCTACCCTGTCTAAGGTGTAAGGGGAAACCCATTGCTGAAGCAGAGGAATGACAACACATTCCCGCATTCTCCCTCTGCCAGTAGTGCAGGTCAGACCACACTGCCAGCACTGGTACCCCCAAGCAGGGGATGACACAAAATTTACACTCCTGTGTCTACCCATTGCCAGACGAATGTGCTCAATCCACTTATGAAGCAGGAAATGACAACACTCCTGTATCTACCCTTTGCCTGGAATGTGGGTCAGACCCACCGTCAGTCCATGAACTGGCATGTGCAAGCCAAGGATGAAAACACTCCTGTATCTACCCTGTCCTGAGTGGCGTCAAACCATTGTTGAAGCAGAGGATGATGACACTCCTTGTGTCTACCCTCTGCCCATGGTGTGCATCACTCACTTCCCACAGTGGTACCGCCAAGACAATTACACTCTCATATCTACCCTCTGCCTGGAGTGTGGGGTCATCCCACCTCTGAAACAGAGGACAACAACACTCCTGTATTTACTCTGTATGGAGTGTGGGGTCATCCCACCTCTGAAAAAGAGGATGAGTTATTCATGTATCTACCTTCTACCTGGAGCTGGGTCAGACCCACTCAGTCCTTGAACTGGTCAGTCCAAAGACAGGATGACAACACTCCTGTATGCACCAACCCTGTCTAAAGTGTGGGGTCAGCCCATCACTGAAGCAGAGGATGACAACCCTCTGCCAAAAGCGTGGGTCAGATCCAATGCCAGCATCAGGTTCTCCAAGCAGAGGATTACACCACTCCTGCCACCGGCAAAATCAGAGGACAGCTCTATTTAATGGTGTTAACTGTGTCAAAAGGTTTCACTAACTGCTACATCCGATCACTTCACAGCAAAATGCAGGTAAAGTACAGTTCTCTAGGGGTAACCACTTTACAACACCATTCATGCAATGTTCTGGTGTACTGAGATTCACCTGCACCTGTCATAGCATGGAGGGGAATGATCACACAGGAGTGCAGCTGACGGCAACACGTCCAATATCCCTTCACAAGCAATGCAAAACTGTCACCGGCAGACACTCTTCATTTTTTGCCTGTCATTGAGTCACATGGTATACAAAGACATGTCTGTCAGCCAACAGCACTACTGTAGACCCTTTCACATCATCACTTGGCACATTCACATGAAGTCGTCCGAATCACTGCCAGCATCCTGAAAAGACACACAGTGACAAGTAAGCTTCCGAGAGCAGTAAACTTTAAAGACAAGCACATTTAACATGGGTTCATGTGAAATGCTGAACCTGGTCCTGAAGGCTTTCAACCAGCTTTTCAAACCTCACCAAAAGTGAAGTGGGAGGAACAACTTGGAGTGCATGTGAACATTATAAATCAGAAAAAAAGCACAGAATAGTGAACTGAGATTTTGAACTTTCGCTGTGGCTTTGACCTTGAAGATAGCAATCCAAACTGTTAATCAGCACTCCAGCTCACACCGAAGCACCAGCACAGCAAGTACATACTGCAACAGCTTTATCGGCACAGAACCTACACAGGACATTTGATCTGACCTCCCACTATGACCTTGACCGTAGCTAGCAATCCAAACATATTTCATTAATTACATTCCAGTACATGACCACGCTTGAAAGAAAAAAAGGGATCACCAGTACAGAAGATACAGTAGGGGAAAAGTGTGGTGGAAAAGTGTGGTGGAAACAGTGCAATGGAGATGATTCACAGAAGTAAAATGCAAGTTTCACACACACACACACACTGTTATAGGTTAATGAGTAGTGCACATTATATCTAGCAGACAGATCTACCAAGAGAAAACCAAACAGAGAAGGCAAGAAAAGACAGGAGAAAGCCTGTCAAAGGGCTTGCACTCACTAGATTCGAGGTCATCTTTTCAGCTTTCATCAATGAAGCATATGACCTGAAAAGCAAAAATACCAAAACTAACACTGAACATGCCTGAAAACAACAACAAAAGAAGACCTGCAGTTTATCCTAAACCTACTTGAGTAATTATGCTGATTTGTTCTTTAACACTATTCCAGCCAAACAGCCTCCTTCCTGAAAAGCACACTTCCAAGTTAGATTATTATTGCATCACTACACTCTGAGTAATAGACTTGATTAGCCAATCGGCATGTGCAGATGGGACACATCAGTCTTTTGACTGCCATTTCCTCCAACGGTTCTGAATTATTTTGGTAAACTCTCACTCACTAGAGAGGCCAAGCTGATTGTACATGAGCAAGAGAAAAATGTTCTGATAAATCTTTCAAACACATCGGTGCTGCCATACTTTCGTTGGACCTTAAAACAGTGAAAAAAATGAACAAGAAAATACAACATTTGACTTAGCTTAAGGCATTGTGCTTTCCTATCCCAAAAACAACACTATCCAAACTGCATTCAAGTAATGGGGACTGTACTGTTCATGAATCAATATCTGCAATTCTCAAAACTATTCAGCTAGTGCTGGTGCATGAATTTGCAGGAAACATTTCTGTATAAGCAGCAGATTCTTCAAGTTCATTTATGAGTTAAAAGTTTTGTGTTTAAAATGAGTTTACCCCACCCCTCCCCATCCCTCTGTTGCCAAGCAGCAAAAGATGTTCTACCTCTGTTCTGCTCGTTCTTGCTTTAGCCTTTCCTCTTCTTTTTCTTTCCGTTTCATCTCCTGCTGCTTTTTTCTCAGGTCTTCTCGTTCACTGCGGTCCCGGGCTTCACGCTCAGCTCTGAGATCTACGTTCAAGCGCTCCTCTTTTGTCTTGTTGAGGCGATTTACTACTTCATTCAGCCGTCGTTCTACATGCACCTTTCTCACCTACACCGGAACACAAAGAAACAGTGCTCACCCTAAAATTCTACTGACTGAGTGGAAACATTACAGAAGAATCTTCAACAAAAATCACACTTTTCCCCTCAAAGAGCCAAACAACACCATCCCTTCAAAAAATCTCAACAAAAGCACACACAAACCAAACAAACTAAAAAACAAACTAAAAATATATCAAAACCACATAGAGCAAGTTGCGTAATCTACTTCATAAGTCTGTGATATTTCAAACAAAGTAATGTGAAAAAGTCAACAACAAAGCGCAGCAGGCTAATAACACATGAGGTCAAGTTACTCGAGCCTCTTCACTGATTTAACACAGTAAGAGACAAGAACTGAGGCGGCAAAGCACTGTTCACCTCTTTGTCTTTGTGGAAGCCAACCTGGCCGACATCCATGCTTGGGGTTTTCTTCAGGTTGGACCACATGGTATAGACCACATCAATATTGTTCATTTTGTTACCTGCACACAAAATCATCACCATCAACTACAGCAGCAGCCCCAACAAAGCATCAACATAGGGTACATAAAAAAAAAGAAATTATAAAAAGAAAGAAGGCATTTCTATAACGCAAGAAAGAAGGCATTTCTATAACGCAAGAAAGAAGGCATTTCTATAACGCCCATTTTTATAACATGCAAAAATACACTAGCATCATCATCATCATCATCACAAGGACAAATAATCATAACAGCCAATCCACTTGCAAACTCTGTTATTTTGGGGGGCAGGGGTGGGGGCACATGGTGGCTTTTCTTTCTTCCTTGTACGTGAGAATGATGGGCAAGGTTTGACAACTCATTCCCCACCTATGCATTTTTTCCAAAGTGGACATCAGCTTGTGCATACCAGTTTGACTCTTTTGGGCCATGGAACAGTCCGCAGTGACTCAGTGAGCTGGGAAAACTGTCAATGAATGCTCCCTGATAAGATGTGTGAGAGCATGTTTCTCTGATGGGATCCCACGCAATGTCTGAACAGCATAGTCAGCCTCCTCTGACTTCACTGGGTCAGGGATGCTGACATTATATGCATGTTTTGCAGTAACCTGCCATCTGCACTTTTGGCAGAGTGGCCAGGGTTTATTATGTTGAGTCTGGTACTTTACCACTGAGCTGTATCCCTGCCCTGTACAGACACAGCACACAGCAACACACAAAAATGCAATATGCACACGCACGCACACACACACACACACTGAGCAATGCAACACAGACAGACAGACAAACACACACACACACACTCTCTCTCGCACTTTTTCTTACACACACACCTTGTATACTATTTGCCTTAACAAGTTGAGCACAGTCATCTATTACTGCCTGTGGAATGTCATCGATTGTGTCACCCTGTTGAAAAGAAAAAAGCAAAGAAAAGATAAGCCACCACAGGCAAGTAATTAATGTAGCAGAAAATACAGCACAAGATACACAAACAGTTACACCCAATGGCAGTTTTTTTTACTCATCACACATTTTCAGATCAGTTTGCAATTTTTATGAGATCACGCTTTTGCCTTGATGATATAATCACAATGGTTGACTGGGCATAAAACACCAAGTTACTTTTGCCTTGATATAATCACTCCGGTTGACTGGGCATAAAACACCAAGTTACTTACTTAAACACTTGGAATATCAATGAATAAAGGGGAACAAGCCAAATACACAAACTGAAGATGGGGGTGGGGGGTCATTAACTAATGATGGCCATCTAGCAATACGTACACACAAGAAGCACTGGTACCTTTTCTTGCTTTGGATCTAAGCTCCTCAGACTGTGTCAGAGCACAGCCATGTTGGTTTGCTCTCCACCAATGAAGAGCAGAATAAGTTGGCTTGTGATGCATTCAATACATTTATCACATACTTCAGCGTTGCTTATCATGTTGCTGACACAGACTGCTGGATACAAAATGGCCCCCTTTGGGGTTCTGCTTTTGCAACTTTTACCTTATTCAAGCATGAATAGAAAATACATATGCAGCAGTTTTTCACTCAATTTCTGTTCAAACAAACGGGACAAGAAATTGAGTGAAAAACTGCTGTATATATATGTATTTTCTATTCCATTCCTACTGATAGGGCCTGCAGTGCTTCTTAGTTTTACTTCCCCTTTAACTTAAGGAACAACAGCCACGTATTAACTATTATACATATAATATACCAAGAGTAAAACAGAGGAGAGTTCCAAGTCTACCAAGTGTTACTCACACCATGTAACCTGAGGTACACATGAGCTGAGGAAACTTTGTCCACATGAAACCTGAAACAGTAAGAAAGCAACTGGGATTACTATTACTAACCACCAAATCAGTTATGAATAGGCATGTGCGAGTGTGTTTTATATTATTTACAAGCACACATGTGGTCATGTATAATATATATGGTTCATACCTTTTGATTCAAAACAACGAGGACTTTACTTACCACACATCTTCTGGCCATCCCCAGCGAATCAATTCTTCATCTGTAATTAATGTAAGAGCAAAGATATTAAAGCAAACTGATCAAAACTTGAAAGTTTTCACATATAATTATAAACTTACAAGTTACATACAGAATCTTTATTGTCTATGAATAACACAGAAATTTGCCTTACGACTGCAACAATAACAAAAGTAAGTAAGTAAGTTGGTGTTTTACGCCCAACAATAACAAAAGCAAGAATTAGAATTCACATAATTTATATCACACCATAGTCAAATAAATTGCCCATTTTAACAATAAGCCTGTAAACATTTTTTTTTTTTTTTTTTTTTTTAAATCAATCTTAACTTGTTCAAGAAAGGTATTTGCTTTTGTTGGTTGGTTGGATTTTTTCTGTGTTTTTTTTAGATCATTTCTCCTTATGTCTACTTTTCAATCAGCTTCTAAAGACATGTTGACAAACTGTTGACAGTTTCTAAAACTAGTTATAAAGTTCATCCTATCAGCTGCTTTTTCTGGACTTAGTTCATTCAGTTAACGAATATTTCCTTAATTCTTAATCTTATGCCCTATTGCTGTTTCAGTGTTTGAAATTTATGTATTCCATAATAACACAAACATATACAGGAATTTTTGGTACTTACTTTCATGTTTATCAATGCCCATGTAAATGGTATATGAAGGAGACACCACTAGAAAAGAAAGAAAAAGGTTGGGATGCATTAATTCAAAAAATGTATAATAATAATAATGGCATTTAATTATAAAGCGCCAACCCTAGAAGCTTTACACTTAAAAAATTACGGTTAAAAACAACATCCATTTCATATATTATATCTATACATGTAAAGGCTACATTATTTGAAAACACTGAAATGGCTACATCATTTGATACATCATCATATAAATGCTACATCATTTGAAATGCTCACACACATTTATGCATGCAGTGTCAGGGAGAGGGGTGTGACAAACAAAGAAAAGTGAAGTTCTTTTTCTTATCCTCCCATATCCATCTCATCTCCTGTGATCAATCTGGCAGCTAAGTGTTTCACTTGCTTGATCTAGTCTGCATCCTTGTTTTAGGTGAGGGTCAAATGATGGCACCATACTCCAGGATAGGGCAGATAGGGCCAGGTAGGCATTGCATAAATTACAAGGTGAGAGGCAGAAGCGTAGGTTCCTATGAATGTATAGGAAGACAAGTATGCTGTTTGTTCATTTTATGATACCTACTATGTGTGGGCCATATTTCAGATAATTATTTTGACAGCAGAATTCCCAAGCAGGGGTTGGATAATAGTTAATACATGTTCTAGTTGGGTGCTACAGACGGAGTAGATGAAATTGGAGGAGGGCTGGATGCTGAGGATGTACTCATGTAGGAAAGTTTCTTGTGGTTGAAGCTCAAACTGTTATAGTCATACCCCAGTCAGTGGCTCAGGTCTGTCAGGCTTCAGGTCTTCTTGAAGCTGTAGGTAGTTTTGGAAGGAGTTTATTTTATGGTATAGGATGCAGTCATCAGCAATGAGATGCACTGTGGACTTTACTCTGTCAGGGAGGTTATCTCTAAATCACATTATGGCATCTATAGGTAAAGGAGTGGTATGACTAATGAGGACTGTGTTGGGGAGATGCCAGAGTCAACATGGTTTTGCCTGATGAGGACACACTGATCACAAGTCTCAATTGATCTTTTGTTTCATCAAGAAGTTGCTCAGTCAGGTAGGCAGGGGCCTCAGATTCCACACTTACAGAGTTTTTGAAGCAGGCTTTGGTGGGGGACAGAACCACATTGTAAACAGAGTGGCCATGTGTTGACCTTGATCTTGACAGATATGTGTCAACTTGGGCCATGTCTTGGCATAAATCATTAATAAATGTCGACAAAAAACAGGGAGAGCACTTAATCAATGTTGAGTCGAGATGACTCGTGTTGTGGTGAGGAGCTGTGTCTCACAGGAATAGCCAGCTTGGAATCTATGGTTGAGGGTGGTGAGGGTGCGGGTTTTCTTTACATGGATTAAAGTTAAACGGTTATACAAAATATGGCAGATAATGTGTCAAAGAATTGTGATTATTTAAGTTTATACTATAGACGTATAGTATTATACATACTAGTATAATTTCACAGTGAGGACATAATGGGATGTAATGCGATGAAATAAAATAAAATAAAATGACACAATCAAGATCTCATTCCTGGCTGTAGCCGAATTAATCGTAGGACTAGGAGAAAAATTTCTGGTCTCCTGACGTGACTGATCAGCTAATGGTAAACATCAATGAGATACTTCACGTATTATGTTCTCCACTGAAAATGGCACGTTCACTACTGTAAGGGTATACATTAAACGTACCAGTACTTGTGAAGTAGAAAACCATTCTGTAGTTTGCTCTCCGTTGACTACCTGTCACGCCGCACAGCTAGAAAAAAAGCAACAGTTGAGCTTTTCATACTCTCATCCTAAAGAGTTATAATTCTAGGGAGTTCCTAGTATGCGCAATCAATGTTGAAGGACCGTGTGTGGGTGAAGAACAAAGTGCAGTTAAAACTGTTGATAGAAGTTAAATTCTTTGGATGATTTAAGCAAATGATGCATAATGGCTTCAAATACATTGACATAAATGTGTATGTAAATATATTTAATGTATACTCCCCGGAAAAGCAAAATGGTTACTAATCGAGCAGAAGACGAACTTCCACAGAGCTCTGTAATACTAGTCTTGATGCAATAATTGTTTGGATGTATTTGTGGTTTGTTTGGAATGATATATAAGCGACTTTGGTACCGCGACGTTTTGCGTTTGGATAAATATGGAGGAAGGTAAAACTCTCCTTTCTCGTCGAAGTTCCAGTAATCGGGATCATTATTTATCCTTTGTAATCGGAGAGGATGAGGAAACCGGCATCGAATTTGAACTGCAAAACAGATCTAGTGACTGCTCGAGCGTCTTCTATCATGACGACATTCACGGAGAGGCAAACGACCATGGAAGAAGCGACAGGAGAGTTACTGATGGAAGGCGTTTGCAATCTTCAAGGCCAACAGCACCTACTACTGCTACTACTAGTAAAGGCGGAATCAAAAAGTCCAAAAGCCTTGGATCGGATCATGTTGATATGCCAATCGAGAGCAGCAAAGATGTTGCGCAGGGGTACAAACGCAAGACATCAGAAAACAGGGAAGTCGTGTATGATTTCAGCTGGTTTGACATACTGATTGGCGTTGGGTCTATTGTCGTCTACTTTGTGGATGTCATAACAGATATAAAACTAGCCGTGGATTATTTCTTGGATTCCAAATGGTTTTTTGGTGGGGTGACAACAGCATTGATTATTGGGCCCTCACTTGTCACATGCTGCTTTGGTTTGCACTGGTACATCATTGACTACAAAATGGAAAAGGAGGTCATCAAAAGGTATAATAACAAAAAGGAACAGACCATACACTACGTAACGCCATCACATGTGTGGTTCTTGCGATTTTTCTTTACTGCTCTCCTGTTTGGACCAGTTGTCAGGTATGTTGGCCTTTATTCCCCTGCTTTTTTGTTTTGTTTTTTGAATGGGGGCTAGGGGGTGGGGGGATATTCATCAAATGATCAACACCTTCCCCCAAACATATTGTGGAATTACTATTACAGTTTACACTAATTAGTAGAAATAGTGAAAGTGCAGTACTAATATTATACTACTAGTACTAATCAGATTATATTGATTGACTTACTCACTTAGAAAGGACAGCTCTATATTTAACCCCTTCCCTGCCCCAGCCTGTAAAATATCCGTGCTGAAAGATGTACAGCTGCACCTCAAAGTCAAAAACAGTATATTTTTGGTAACATCTCCTTTCAGTGTGATGCATTTTGATAAAAATATTCTCCAACTCCAAGGCCAGTGTGAAAAAGAAAACAAAAAGGGCAAAGGGCTTCAAATTTTGCACTTTTATTGGACGTTTGCTCTAACATTTTTTGCTGCTGTTTATTTAAATGTAGGGGAGTGGGGATGGGGAATAGAGGGAAAGCAGGTTGGAAGCATGGATGAAGAGTCACAAGTCAGAGGTTGCTATAAGTATAACTAGGTAGCGGCAGCCAAAATTTAAATTTTACAACAGCAATTTAATTTATACATTTTCAGACTGGCCATATTGATACAAGAAAATGAAGAAAAAAAAGTAACTGTTTATCTTAATTAGTTCCAAAGATATAGCCATTCGAAAATACAGTTTTGCGCGACAGTAAACAGTTTATTACATTTTCTCAAATTTACCCCCCATAGTGGTTCTCATGAACATGGGAGAATCCAAATACTTACACTTTTCAAAAGTATACCTTGGTTGCACTTTGTCACAGCTAAATCATATGGTCAGCAAAGAAAGATAAAACATAGGCAGAGGGCTGAAGTTGCTCCAAAAAGCAATTCTGAGCTTGCCAATTTGCATGAAAGAGCACTTTTGACACCACACAGTGGGTAACATATGGCAATGACAGCTTTCCCAATGGATTTCCAAGCAGGGTTTATCACAGTCTTTGCACTTATTTTTTTCTAAGCAGCTCTGACTCTTACTTTTAAAGTTACAGGGTCTTAAAGTTGGCAAAATCTTCAATTTGCACAGCGGAAAAAACACAAATATGTGGGTTGCCACACTTTAACTGGTAATAACTTGAAAACCACAACAGACACAGCAATGAAACTTGGCATGTACATTAAACTAAGTGTGAAGTACATTTGCAGCAACATTTGCAGTTATTCTGAGAATGATAGATCTTAAAGTTAAAGCCTGCAAAAACTTTTCACAGCGGAAAAAAAAAGGACAAATCTAATGGGTTTCATACTTTAACTCATAACTTGAAAACCACTACAGATACAGCCATGAAACTTTGCATGTACATTAAACTAAGTGTGAAGTACACTTGCAGCAGCATTTGCACTTATTTTGAGTATTAGTCTTAAAGTCTGCAAAATCTTAACTTTTCACAGCAGAAAAAGGACGTGTATGCTAAAGAAAACATGGTACAGCAGTATCACCTTTATCATCCATGAACACACAGGCCTACAAGGCTGTGATTTGGAGTCAGTTGACATGGTCTACAGGTGATTTCACTGTAAATAGCATCTGAGTGCTTGATATCTGCCAGATAAGTTCCTGCGAGATTCAACAAAGAACGAACATCCCTGGAGACTGATGAAGGTGCAAGTTGCAGATTCTTGGCAAACACAACTGCGGAGGAGATTTGAGTGTAATCTTCAGAGCATGGCCACCTGTACACAACAACTCCATCTTTACTGCCGTCTTCTCCAAGAAATTGACTATTGCCTCTTCCTCACTGATGATCCTGGTGACTTTGCTGAAAAAGAAATCTTCTACATTGTAGACTGCCACAATGTCACCCTCCTGTTGAAATCTGAAGCTGGTTTCAAACTCAGGTTCATCAGGTTCTGATTCATCATTTGGTTCATTTGACATCTCCTGGGTCAGATTCCTCTTCCACTTGTTGACATCGCTGCTGGCAGCCGCCATGGCCGTGAAGAGGTGGAAGTTCTGGAAGTGGCTCGCCTCCAAACAGCTCCTTCAGTCTGTTGACCATAAATACCGCAGACGAGAAAGCAGCACTGTCTTGACCAGATCTGGTTTGAGAAGTTGCTGGAAGAATGCAGTCTCATCCAAAGTCTTGGATCCCTCATCTTTCGGGAGAAGCAGCTGCACTAACACAGTAACAGTCGGTTGTCCACTTCAACCAGAGGAAGGTCTTGCCGGCATCCTCTCCCAGTTGCCAGGAAAACAGCCTTCAGTTTGGAAAACTGGTCATCATCTGCAGGAAAACAACAACACAGTTTTGTTGTTTCTGTTGATCTTCATTGACAGAATGATCTACGGCCTACAGCATAATTAATAATAATCATTATCACTCAGGCCTTAACTCTTATCTGTTATAATTTTATCATCACTTATCACAATATCAGACTGGCTACCGTTAGCAAAGCAGAAATCCACTTATAATTTTGAACTAGAAATGCTGGTCAACATACTATTAAAGTTTGAGAATTTAATTACGATCGTTGAAAAACGAAAAAGACTTTTAACAGAGTTCAAGTGCAGAAGTTATTATGAAGTCGACTGTTTTCTCAGCATCTTAGTTACCTCCCCTGATGAAGAATTTTGATCACGAAAACAGCCATCGCCACGAATTTACGTCAAAGGTTCGTCCCCCCCAAATAATACTGTTCCAGAAGACATCAGAGAATGTATTTCAATGACTATTTTTGTGAAACTTTGGCGTATTTTGGCAATATTTAGGAGAACAAGCGAGTGATCGACAACTTCCGGTTAGTCATATTTGTAAACAAAGACAGAACTATGAGTCAGTCGAGAAAATCGTAAGATTTTAGGCAAATCCTGCAAGAATGAATCAAAATATCATATAAAAATGCTAAATTATGAGATAAACTATCACCAAATTCAGTAAACTGGAGCCAGGTGAAGAGAATACTCACGAATCCTGTGCCAAAACTCGGCAATCGAGTCACAAAAACTCCACGCGGTCGATGCCATCTTGGATGAACTCAATTTGAAAAAAGCACCTTTATTGCGGTCTTTTATTGGCTTGTGAAAGACCCACAGGTCATCAATCCATTAGCCCCATACCTCAATCGAAAGGGTATGGATTCAGCTTCATTTTGTGGGGGATATTTTAGACATTTGAGGGAGTTCTGTGGTTTAAAATTGATTTTTTTTTGCGAGTTTCCGACTAAAATGCGTTCTAGCGACCAGAGATGTTTGTAAACGACCACGGCGTTTACACCACTGGAATCGGCATTCAATTTCCGATCCAGTGATACCACATATTGCTGTGTAGAACGCGTATCGCTTTGTCACCGAGCGGATAAACACATCGACTGTTTTCGTTCAAGTCTCGGACTGCGTGATCGGCACCAGACAAACGGCAAATACCTCCCGTAGAAAATCAACTGGCGATTTTTTGAGGTACATTGCATGCAAACATAAAAACAACCATAAGAATGCGAAGAAAACGTTCCTTTTAATTTTTATTCATATAATTTCCAAGAGGATACATTCAGAGACTGTGGAGAAATTATTGACTGAAATACAGTAAAATTGAGCAAAGTTCCGATGTTCCCGCATAGGCGATGAGAGGCTGCCGCTACCTACTATAACATAACTTTTATTTGTACACCAACCAACCAGGAAACAGTGTCTGTATTGGAAAAGACACAAGCAAACAAAACATTTAGAACATGAAAGCAAATGTAAAGTCTAAACAACAGCAATTACTAATCTAATAAATACAGTAACCATGTAGTTTACCTGTGGGTTACTATAATACATGATGGTAACTGTGACAAAATGATTAATTATCAAGCACATAAATCGTGTGCTTGACTTACACTTAAAACCCGTATCTCACAGAGTCACGGTGAGTATACAAGAGACAGCCAGTCAATTAACTGATGAACTCCCAGTATAATAATTAATATAGTATACAATAAAGTAACAGCGAAGAATGCGGATTACCAAGCTCATTCTTAACTAAACAGGAAGTGAGATAATCGTTACAGCAGTTCCACTTCAGCACACAACGAGATGGATAGTGACACGGGTGGCAGTTGGGACCATGCCGTAAGTGGGAGGAAGTCAGTCATAAACTGATCAGCTCCAGCCTCGTCAAGTTACTCAAAGCGTTATAGCATGTTACTGTTACTGACTAGCAGAGCATATCCGGCTGTGAACAACGTCAAGCGTCTTACTGACGCGGGTAATGCAGCAAGAATCTAAACTGTTGATCTAGCTGCTCGATTAGTGAACAGAGACAAAGACCTAATTGCCCCCACTGACGCGCATCGCCAGCCAGTTTGGGTACACGCACAAAGACCCGGAAAGGGTTTACAAGCTAAGTAGAGTGAAAGTCTGCGCGCCCAAGACTCGGCCACACAAAAGCCGGATCAAGCAGAAATAACATGTCTCACAGTTTATACAATCACCCCTATGCACTAAACCATATTCAACTAGTAAAATGAACATTCTACAACTATGAAGTCAACATCTTCAAAGTGTTAGCCATAATATACCACCGATTTCATGTAGAAACATAGATCGGCAGGAAACTAAACAAATAAGTTATGCCGCACGGCCGCACTGAAAAGTACCCATACTTTAAGAGGGATAACTTTGCATCGGCAAAGCATCACTCAAACTGAACATCCAACAATTGCAACATAACATACTAGCTACATATCAGCTAACCTGGTTAGCTGCATACATTTTGGAAGCACTGGTCATCTTGTGGCATAAAAGCTTAAGACATGAACATACATGTATACAAGGTACTCTGACGCCATAGCGGCTGAAACCAGGCGGCAATCTAGTGCCAAAATTACCCACGTTCAAGAACCAGAATCAAGGCACGTTGTGAACATGATAACATTATAAACATACATTATTTACATCAATAGAAACAACAGAACAACAAGCCATAGAAAAATAACTACTTACAGGCTCTCCCCTGATGACATGAACACCGGCCGCAACAGTTAAACAAACAACCTGCCTCTGCAGGGACACTGGGGGAAAAGGGACGCTGCTGGCCCAGCACACAACTTTTAACACCTTAGATAATTGGGCCATAAAAACCCCACCCAATCAAAAAGGAAAAGGACCGGAAAGAAAAGGTTATAGGGTCATGGCCCGGAACATGTATACAATACACTCGGTTACATAAATTAATTTACTTAATCTTAGATAATTTTGAAAAATATATAAATTGTCACATTTATAAAGCTTTACATTGGTACTATGAATCGTTTTAATACATTTGTTATTTAGTACTAGTACTAAGTAGTAAAATGGTAGTTTCTCACATAAAAGCAGATTCGTTAATTGAAACCAGATGTTGTCAGTCCGTTATAATTTATTATTCTGTTTGTAATTGTAGATGATGAGGTTAATTAAGTTGACGAAATGCTATGAAAAGAAAGAAATTATATTGTTTATTTATTCATTTTATTGAAACAAAACAAAAACATTTGTCAGTAATGTCACATTTGTAACATTTTCATGTTACTAATTTCTGATAATACTAATTAATTATTTAGTACAATTATAATACTGATCATTCACAGTCACACAACAACAGATTCATCAAACCAGGAATGGGATGTTTTTGTCAATCAGTGAATCACTTGTAAATATTTTCCATATCATGTACTACATCATGAGGTAAATGAAAATTAAAATGCTTTTACTGTCTTAGTCTTAGAAAGACTCTTACAGTTCCGTTGTTAATGTTACTGTTGTTGTTTATTTCATATTTCTTTGATTAAATAAAAAGTCATGTGCACTGCTATAATTATTATTTAGGTATGACAGTCACTGGTGAAATGACAAATGTTTGGTATTAAATATATAATATATAAATATGTAAATATATAATGTTCTGTTGTAATTCTTAATCTTATGATCAGGACTGTGGAGTACTTGCACTATGGATGCAAGAGTCGCTCACGCAAACTTGATGAAAAGAGTCGTCGTCGCTTCCACTGGTGGATGCTGTATGAAGATGTGGACAACTGTCTACTGAGACTCTTTGAGAGTTTCCTTGAATCAGCACCGCAGTTAGTCTGGCAACTGTACATTACTATCATCACCAAGCCTGAAGAAAATGTAATTGGAAGTGAGTTTGTATATAATCAGTGTGTGCAAGTGTGTGTGTGTGTATCTGTTTGAATGCATGATGTAAGTACGTTTGTGTCACTGTGTGAGAGTGTGCAGTGTGTGTGTATGTACTGGTGTGTGTATGGCATGTGCTTCTATTAATCAGTGTTAGTGTGTGTGTGATGTCTATAAACTTTATGAGTAAGAGTGTGTGTGTGCATGTGTGTGTGTGTTGCATACATGTGTTTTGTGCGTATGACTGCCATACAACTGCTTACTGGACTTGTTCTGTACAAAGGTAATGTTATATAATTATGCGTGTGGGCTGGCAGTTACAGGCTGTGATGACATTGACAGGTGGATGGTAGAAAATACTGGCTGACAAGACTCACACACTGAACCTTATGAATTTTATTTAGGGTGCAATCAGACAGTGAAAAAGAACAAATGATTGTAGAGCTATTTCTGCTTGCTGTATAAACAGAGTGAGATTTGAACTGAACTTTTGTTCTGTTCCAGCCACTACACGTGCTGTTGCGTTGCTGTCATCATGGGGCAGCCTGGCAGTGTCACTGGTATCCTACCATCGCTCACTACGCAACTCACGGGAAGAAAAAGCAAAAATGAAGCTACCCAGCATTCCCTTTTTCTTTGTGTGGCGCGCATGTGAGACAGGGGGGCGTGTGTTGTGCATCGCCATGTTTGCCTCCGCCTTTGACCTCTGGGTTTTTGGGATCCTTGTCTTCCACTGGATTGTGATCTCTTGTTGGCTGATGAACCAGCACACCACCTTCTATGCCCAGCGCTGCCTGGAGAAGATGTTCAACATCATCTGTGGCTACGTCATGATCTTCTGCTTCCTCAACCTGCGCGAGGGCCACACCCGCTTCCGCTTCCTCATCTTCTACTTCATCTTCTACGTAGAGAACTTCTTCATGCTGGCCTTCTGGTTCCGCTTCACACCTGACCTTGGTGCCTGGTTCCATATCTGGGGTTTCATTGTGGTCCTCATTTGCTTTGTCCTACATGTCATTTTTCAGCTGCTGTACTACACCTTCTTTCACCCCACTGACTCTGTGAAATACTGCCTGCCTTGCGACAAATACACCTTCTATGAGTCTGTCTGTTACGACGTCCGCCCTGAAATTGATGATGTGGTGGGCAGTCCAAACAAGCGATACACCAGCAAAGAAATGGTCAGTGATCCTGATGAGGTGCCTCAGCTAATTAGTGCAGACATGGCTGCTGGGGATGCCAGGAACTTTCATGAAATTATAATACACGTCAGAGACAGCAATGAAGGGAATAAAATGCTTGACCAGAGTTCTGCTCACCAAGAGAGACTGCGCAGGCAGCACTCTAATGGCAGGCATAAAGAGAGGTTGCCACAAATTCGTGAGACGAATTAAAATGAAAACGCACTGTGGCAAATCTCAGTCAAGTATTCCCCAGGCCTGTGTTACTGCAAGAGGGAAAATAACTTCTTTCCCTAGCCCACCTTTAAAAAAAAAAAAAATCGTCCCCCCATCCTCTCTGTCCCCTCTCTACCCCCATATCACTCCTGGCCATTGAACAGGTCTGATCCCCTCATGCGCAAACAACTACATGAGTGCGTATACTTTAGGATCAGCAAATTTATCCTGACTGAAGTGTAGTTCTGCGGCATTTTCCATTGGTTGTTTATTCAAGGTGATTTTACTGTACTGAGCTTTTACCTGTGAGTATGAGTCAGTTTCCTGTGCTAGTCATGCATAGCCTCATATAGCTGAGGATTAAGGATAGGACTGTAGCTCAGATGAAGGCTGTATGCTTTGGCTGTGCTATGTGTTTTTACTGTTGTGAAGGATGGGATCTAACATGCCACCACTGGGGCCATTAATAGCGAGGGTTAGTGGACGGGTGGTAGTGGTAGTGGTTAGGGAACTATTTTTTCTCGTGACGTCGGAGATTTGTGTGCGGATCAGAGGTCAGAGGTTACGAAGATGGTTTACCACATGACTTAAGTTTTTCGTCTACTGCTGCATTCTCACCACAGTGAATTCGTAGGGACCATTTGACTTTATTTTGCTATGTAAACGTTAAACTTTTACTTTTCTTTGTAGATTAGCATCGTATGCTTTGTATGACTATGAGATTGTAATGCGGGTTGCTTTTGTTGATTTTATTGCTGTTTTAGCTTTACGATGCAACCCTATCGAGTTCATCCGAAATCAAAATGTTGGACCATAGCGGTGCAACTGACTGAAGTAACCAGCTGCCGCCGAGTGCCGCGTCTTTGCCTTTTCTGTTCATTTTACGAGCATAGCACGTACTTGACAAGTGATGCCGCTAAAGACTGAATTGTAAAGTTCGTCACTGGATGAACCTTCTCAAGTGACTCTTCCGTGTGTGAAGGGACAGGTGTTCAGGTAGCGAGCTGTGCGACTTCGGCTCCGTTACGCTTGAGACAAGCGTAGGTAGACAGTCAGGTTGCGCCACTACCACCGCCACTACCACTACCACCCATGTACTAACCCTCTCTAATGTTGCATAAATTTCTGTGCTTAGCTCAGGTTGGGTGCAGGATATTGTGTGTGCACTTGGCTGTTCTGAAGTTGATGTTCAGATGCTCTGCTCCAGAACAGGGCTGTGGGGTTCACATTCCTCTGCATGTCACCTGTTGTCTTAGTTGCAAATGCAGCAGAGAGTGCCGATCCTGAGCCAAACCTGGTGCCGGGTCTGGGTCATACTATAAATGGCCCCAGTAATTTGCTTGCACACAGAGCAAAATGAAAGTGAATGTAAAATGATCTCATTTGTTTTTAAGGTTATGTAAGCTGTATTTTGTGCAGCAGCACACTGGGCCTATGTGTCTTCAACTTTTTAAAAACATTGTTCAAAGGTTCATTAATATTTAATCTTTGACTTAAGTATTATAAATTTACATTTGTATCTTTTAAAAACGGTTAGTGCTTACTTCTCTTGTCATTGGCTGGCAGGTTGTTTTGTTGAGTTTGTTGTGTGTGTGCATGGGGGTGTTGTTGCACATGTTGTTCTGCATTGTAACTGGACAGAATACCTGTTGGAGCAGAAATTGTGCAAATGCTTTGTGTAAAGTTAACTTTCCTATGCAAAATGAATGCCAGCAGGCTAATAAGTTTATGAAGATAATTGCAAATTTATCTTTCTGAGTCAAATTGAAAGCTACTATAAGATCTTTAGAAGAAAAAAAAGACAGAAAAAACAAACAAAGCTATGACAATCAAGTGCTGAACACTAGTGACAAGCCTATGTTTAATCAAATTTTGATTCAGAGGCATAGATAAAGATTACAAAGGTTTTTTTTTTTTTTTTTTTTTTTAATCTACATCGGTTTACACTTTAATCAGAATGTTTGAATTGAAGAGGAAACCAGCCAACCAAGCTGCCCATGGTGTTATTGTACCCCTGAAGATATATACATTTCTGTTTTTGTTGTTGTTTGGTCACATGTATATGTATGTACCCGTTAAAGCACTGTGGATCCCTCTTTAATGGTAAGAGAAAGAAGCTGGGGCTGCCAGAATAACTTCTTACTGACAAACCTTTGTCTTTGGTGAATGACAGTATGTGGAAAGTGTGCAGTGTACATTCAGATCACTTTGTCTTTGAGTGAAATTTCATCTTGGAGATGCTCATCTGAAGGGTGTTTGGATATATTTTCAGTAGTAAATGCTATGACAGTGAGTTTGTTTTGTTTTGTTTCTTTAATAATGAATAGACATCACCTATCATATATAACAGCTGTATTTAAAACAAATAATAAACATAAATATGCTATAACAATCAAGTGCTGAACACTAGTGACAAGCCTATGTTTAATCAAATTTTGATTCAGAGGCATAGGCAAACATAAAATGATGCTTTAAATTGAAAACTGTTGACGGATTGGTTGCTGTTTGTTGTTTTAGAGGAACTAGCCTTCTCAAAGCCTGTTTTGTTTTAAAACAGTCTTCTGTCACTGTGTCAGTGACCATCAGTGGGACTTGACTGTCAAAAACCCTGTCAAGTATCACAGCTGGTCCAACAGTTTTCTGCAGCCTCCTTGACATTGTTCTGCAGGCAATGCAAGCACAGTCTTCTCTGCCTGATGTCAAGGAGGCAATGTGTACAGCACGGGTGAGCTTGGACACTTGTCATTGTTACTATTAGTGATAATTTCCAAAGTGTGAATTCTTAAAAGGCCCAGAGTGCTGTTATGTGCGGCCAGTTCTGCTACCCAGCAACACCTAAAATAGGTCATGGGGAAAAGCTGAATTTAAAGTCAAGGGACCAGTTTAAAACCAAATTCTTGATTTTAACACATAAAATGTTAAAAAGGATGCTGTTTATTACGACAAAACAAAACGTGCAAATTTTGGGGCGTATTCCCTCTTTTCAAACTACAAAACAACACTTAAACAGTGAAAAGTGACATGTAGAACTAGGACACTAATCTGCTTTTGATTGAGCCATGTTGTTTTTGTCTTGGTTTGAAATTCTGCTTGATGAAACTTGTTTTGAGAGGTCTACTTCCTGTAATAGTGTGTGCAGAACTTTTTTCTCTACCCAGATTTTTTGTTTGTTTTGTTTTTGATTTTGTTTGTTGTATGTTGGTTGAACATAACATCATCTGTATTGTTTTTTTGTGTTGTTTGATACATCAGAAACCTGTGCTAAACAGGGTGTACACAGTTTTCTAAAATGTGTGTTTATGACATTCAGCAATGGCAAATAGTGAAATACTATTCATTGTGTGCTTCATGTATACAGGTGTAGTTTGGTGGTGGGTTTGTATACTTTATGTAAATTTATGCTTTTTATGGTAATGAAAAACTTTGAACATATTGCCATACAAGTCTCACTCAGGTATATATATTTTAACATCAATTTCATAGTTTTTGTGGAAGTTTTTTTAAGTGCTTACTGCATAACAAGTTTTTGTATGTTACGGGTATAAATTTTGCTTGTGTTTGGTTTTTATAGTTCATTAATATGTGTATGATTGTCTTGATTTTCAATAACTGAAATTTTCTTTACGAAGTGTAAAGTTGCATTCCTAGAGGTATTGAGAAAAAAGAAAAAGAAAAAGAAAAAAAAAGTATATAAAAACAATATAAAAAAAATACACCACATATATATCATTTTGAATATTATTGTTTTTGCAACTTGACAACACAACAGTACTTCAGGATCAGGTTTTAAAAAAATCAAAAAAATCTAAGCACTGAAAGCCACATTCTTCAGTTGTCCTCAATGTGCCGGACTCGTGATTGAAAGGTCGCGGGTTCAAATCCCTGCTGGAACGGCGGGAGAATTTTCTTCTCCAGGGTCGACTTTCTGTGCTGACTCTTATTTCGGTATCCGTTCCACCCCTGTGTTACCACAGTAGCATGTAAAAGATCCCGGTCATTCTGCCAAAAGTGCAGGTGGCAGGTTACAGCTAAACATGCATACACCTTACGTATGTGGCTTTGCATGAAGTGATATGGAGCATGGTTGTATGGTGTACACAGGACTTGCGCCGAGACGGCTGCAGTTTCATGTGGCACCAGCCATGCCAGCACTGTAAGTACACCACTTCGGTGGATATTCAAAAAAACGTGCTATAAAAGCTAGTCACTCATGCAGAACCGCATACAAGCACAATGAGTCTGCTCAAGAGAGTGGAGAATAGCGCTATATAAGCGATCATCAATCAATCAATGTCAGCTTTTAGATAACTGAAACTTTGTATTGTGCAAACATACTAGAAAAATAAACTCTTGGGATGTAATACCCTCAGTGGGTCCTCAGTGGATGCAATTTCTTTTCCTAGTTACCCTTCAGATGATGTACTGCACTGAGTGCTCACTTGCTTGGAGTTCCTAATTCATTTCTAGTATTTTGTAAACGATCATTTTGTTCATCTAAAAGAGTGTGTGTGTTTTTAAACCAATTAAATATTTTAAAAAATTAGTAAAAAGTACTTGTTTGTACTTTGTGCCATCATTGTTGCAATGAGCTTTTTAAAAGTCTTTGTGCACATGTGATAAGGGTTTGCCAAAAAAATTGTCAAAGAAACAAGGTAGTTTGGAAGTTTCATGGATCTCCATTCATGGAAGTCTTTTTATATATGTGTGTGTGGGTTTCTCTTGGTTTTAGTGGGTTGTGCCATAGTCTGAACTGGACTGTTATTTGTCGCTGATCCTGTTCCTACTTGACTGCCATCTGTTGCAGGCAGCGATCAGTTTGGGGATGTGCTAGTAGGCACAGTATACGCACATGTTTGATATTACAGTTCAGTCCATATGAACACATCCCATGATTGAATTGGATGCCCGCTTCATTTCCACCAGATCCAGCCTGGTGGCCTGCCAGCATTTGTGCTTGTAAGCGTTTGCCTTTGCTTTCTCCTTCAGCAGCACTGTGCACAGATGATGTGACTGACCCCCATGAGAACTTGGCCACTGCCTGTCAGTGTCAGTGTTCCTGGCCCAATTCCAGCACTGAAGCCCGCAGGTGTCTCAGTGCTACTATGCCAGTTCTTGCTGTGTAAGCCACCTAGTCTTTTGCATTGCTGGCTCAGTGTCAACACTATCATACAGGGCTGCCGTGATCATTGGAGGTGATCCACATGGCCAGAGATGCAGAGTGCAGCTTTAGCTTTCTTTCAGTATGGCTTCCGTTCCCATCTGGATTTCTCTGTGTCATGCACAAAATCAGTTAATAAATGTGGCTCAGAGTGCAAGATTTTGCTCCTGGCATCAGCGCCTTTTCCATTTTCTCTGCCTCCTCACCTAACAATCCCCCTTCTGGGCCCTCCCCACCCCCTTCACCGTTGCACCTCTCACCCCTCCCTCCATCTCACTTCCTGTCTTCCGACCACCCATGCACCTGCGCACTCTCATGCCCCTTCCACCTCTCACCCTCCACCCTTCACATCTTTTCATGTCTTCTGACCACCCAGGCACCTGCACACTCATGCGCCTCCTCCCCCCCCCCCCCCTGCACCTCTCACCCCTCCACCCCACTTCCCGTCTTCTGACCACCCAGCCACCTCCGCATTCTGATGCCCCTCCCCTTTCCCTTAGCTGTGGTGATTGGTGTTTAAACTCAAGTTCACTTACAACTTCCACATTATTAGCTGGATTATTTACTTAGTCAAGCTGGAAATTTGTTTGTGTGTGTGTGTGATGTAATTGGTGTTTAAACTCAAGTTCACTTAACAGTTCAATTTCCACATTATTAGCTGGATTAGTTACTTAGTCAAGCTGGAAATTAGTTTTGTGTGTGGTTGTGTTGTTAGTTATGTGTTTTGTTTTGTTTTACTTTTTGTGATATTGTGTGTGTGTGCGTGTGTATACAAAGTTTAACATGGTAATCAGAACAGATGAGCACCTGTACTATCGTGTTAGGATTTAATTCAAAACAGCTATCACTCAGTGACTCACAGAGGCCAAACGATGTACATATATATATATATCAACCTTTTGTGACCTATTATTTATAACAACAAAATGTATTTAACATGTATATATATGCATATTCAATACTGTTGTGTTTTTGCATATATCAGTCAAAAATATGCAAAATCATAATTTCACATGATTTATTGCTCAACTGAAACTACATCAATAATTTATATTATACAGTTCCCTACAGCACAAAAAGCAACCTGATAAAATTGTTCTATCTGTATATTGGCAGGACATCAGAATGCTGCTGTGCAGCCAGTTTCTGCTCTGTATTCTCAACAGTGACCCTGCTTGGGTTATGAAACTTCTGATACATCCTTAGATGCCATTCGCCTTTTTCAAGGGTTGGAAAGTGGTGAAAATGGCCTTTGGGGAAGGTTTTCAAAGTTGGTGAATTTTATGGTAATGATCAACAGATCATCTATAGTAGTGGGTTGGATCTCCCCCACCCCCCCCCCCCCCTTTTTTTTTTTAAACAAGAACTTGGATGCCAGACAATCAATTGTAAAAGGAACATGCATTAAAAACAACAAAAAACTTGAATAGTTGAAACTACTGCCATGCAAATTGTGTTACTGAACAGTGAGTCGTTCCAGAAACTTTCTTTTGAATAAATGAATGGCAAACACCTTTTTTGTCATAACTGTCAGAAATGCACCAATGTCAAATTACACTGGAACTTAAAAAATTAAATACACAATAAAACTGGTAAGTTGCTTTTTCTGTTGAGTACATTTTACAGGCTTTGTTGTCCCACTTAACAGGTGTCCCTTTGGAAATTTGGGTCACCTTGCCCAAGGTCAAGGAAAGGCCAAAAAAATATATAAAATGCTGTTGTATTTTTGCCCTCTGCACACCAAAAATATCAGTAATGAAGAACATTGATCATAGATATCACTGGAAGAAAAAGAAGGCAACTGCAGTAGAGTCACGCTGTAGAGGCTTCCGTCACCTGAGCGAGTCAGCCAATCAGAGCACTACAAATAATGTTATGCACAAAAAAACATGACAGACAGGGTACTGAGAATGTGCTGGGTGCTGAGAGAGAGAGAGAGAGAGAGTGTACATGAACTTAATATGCTTAAAATATGTGATGTGTATTGTGGAACTGTATCGGCTGTTTTTTATTTTGTCTTTTTCCAGTGCCTATTGGAATTATTGTGATATTTTTAAAAATATTTTTTATGTACATGTATGTGTTAGTCCATATTAGTATTGTTATTTTATTAATGTCTATATTTTTATGGGCCTGTATGAGTATGCTTTGTGTGAGAAGACTAATAATAGCATTATATTAGCAAAACTACTTTTAACATGTAAGGTGCTTAGAACTTTATTTTGGATTCGCGCCATGTAAATATTGCTTGACTGATTGACTAATAGGGCAGTGTGTTCAAAAAGCCTGTAAAACCTGTCAGTCTCACAATGTTTGAAAAGGCCTTGTCCCAGTTGCTGGTCCGAAATGACCTGGCATGCAGGCGATGCAGGAATATATATCCTAATCTAGCCTCTGCATGTCCTGTGTCACTTGCATTTGAGATGGTTGGAGTACTGCAAATCTTTGTAAAATTATGTAACTGTTTGCTGCCTTTCATTTTATTTGTTTGTGTGTGTGTGTGTGTGTGTGTGCGTGCATGCGTGCGTGCGTGCGTGCGTGTGTGTGTGTAGTTGTTTGTGCATGTGTGTGTTGTCTTCTTCTCCCTCTTCTGATAATGATCATTGGTCAGTAATCTCACAAGTAGTGTAATTTTCAGGAGTGCACAGCTGGAGGGAGGGGAGGGGGAGGGGGCTCTTTATTATAGCTATTTTGACACACTCAAAATGAAGGTACCAAGGGAGGGAGACTACTACTTCTGGAACAAGCTCCTTCCAGTCTCAGACTGTACTGAGACTTTTACTGGGTCAAATGTTTTCTTATAACAAGATTTATAAACTTGTTTTATTTCTCAGGTTGTATTAATTTTTAAAGCAAAAATAATAACAACAGCAAAACATGGCATGCAATTTGATAAGTAATTTTTTTTTTTTTCCATTTGCTTCTGATTTGTGCCTTCAGCTTTGCTTTGACCTCATCCACTACATCTTAACACTTGTCATAATAGTTGTTACTTGCTTTTGGTTTAGTATTATCTTCTTCTTTGCCTTGCTTGATGATGTGTTGCTGTACTACAAGTTTCATAAGTCCCTGTGACTGGAGGTCATTTTGCTGCATGTATTATGAACAGTCAATACTCAGTAATTATGTATAATAAACTAGAAAAAGTGCATAGATTGTCATAGTGTGTGTGTGTGTGTGTGTGTGTGTGTGTGTGTGTGTGTGTGTGTGTGCGCGCGCGTCCATGTGTGTGTGTGTGTGTGTGTGTGTAAAAAAGATAAAGACATTCAGTACTCTGTCACTGCTTCTCTCCACAGTCCATATAGCTAGAATGAAGCTTGTTTAGCTGTATGATTTTTGCTCTCTCTCTCTCTCTCAAATTAATAACAGTATGGTACAATTTCTATACACACACACACAATTTCTATCACTGGTATTATTTAACATGCACAGGGGCATGAAAATGTGCTCCCACACTGGGGTATTGCAGTTGAAGAAATTAAGTTCCCTTTTGTTAGGAACCAGTAGAGCTGGCAAATGTTCCCCCTTTATAGCCTGGAGTAGGTCAGAATATAGCCATGCATGCTTTGCCCACTGCCAGGATTTTTTTCGTTGTACTTATTTCTCGCTTCCTGATCCATTAATAATAATGGACAGTTCTTATAAAGCACAAATCAATTTTGCAAAACAAAAACTCAATGCATTAACACACACCATTTATGCACATACATGTTGACATACAATTAATCTATTGTCTCAGGAATGGTCAGCCTAGCTTCATGAAAAGCCCGGCCTGTGTAAGAGGAAAGTCTTGAGCTGGGTTTTGAACCGAGGCAGATTGGGGATATTTCACAGACTTACCTGCAGTGAATTCCAGACAGATGGAGTGACGAAACAGAACAGGCACGCACCAAAGGATTTCAGATTATGTTTTGGAATTTTCAAAAGCTTCTTGCTTGAGGATTGGAGGGTGCGTGAAGTTTGATATGTGCAGAGCAAAGCTGAAAGGTAAGAGGGGAGTGTACTATCAAAGTGATGTGTGTAAGTCGCTATCAGTGTTGTACTCACTGCAGAATTTTACAGACAGCCAATGCAGTTCATTTAACCATGGTGTTATGTGATCTCCATTAAGTTTTTGCAGAACAGGCCATGCTGAACTGTTCTGAACACTCTGCAATCAGCTTATCTTTTCCACAGGTATTGTCCAAATCCTCTCCCTATTTTTTTAACTGCATTAGTCTGCCCATGTGGGCCCGCAGAATAAAACAGTTCACCCTTCTCATAGTCACAAGTGATTTAACATTTAAACAGCTTCCCATGGTGAGTGCCAATGAAATATAAATAGGTGCCAAAACATCTTGTGCATTGATAGACAGACAGATGGTTGGTTTTCAATGTTGTAACAGCGGATTAGACAGACTTGCAGTTTAGTGACATTAAATGTGTTTTGAACTGATGTAAAAAAGAAAAGAAAAGAAAGTAATGTCTGATTTCTCTGGAAGTGGAAGTGACCCTATATTCATTCAGTGTGGCTTTACATCCACAGAAACCCTAAGGCTTATTAGGGATGAGCAGCCTAGGACAGCCACCTCAACTTTCACACAGCTCCTGAGCTCTGGACCCTGTGTGGTTGACTAGATGTTAAAATCCCAAAACTAACTATGAAAAATGCACAAGAATCAAATCTTATTGATCCAAATCTCATGTTTGAGAAGTAATATCTCATAGACGAACTGGTCACTCAGGTTTAAAATTTTAATTGAATGAATGTAAATGTGTATTAATTTGATTAAATTTGATCACCCTGTAAATATTTTGTCAACATTTATCTCCCTTTAAGCCTTTTAAATGGCTGATGTTATGTGTAAATGTGTAATGTATCATGCAAAATATAAATGCACTTTCACTAGTTTCAGTCATATTTTCATAAATCATGTCTTTTGTTAATTTATAAATACTAGAGAGTCATTGTAAATAGGCACGTGCCCTTCCTGAAAGTGACTGTTTTATGAAATGTGTAATTTCCAGTCACAAAATGGCAAAACGTATGTCCAAATAAATATATTTGTATACAGATCAACTCAAAAGGAGAATAGATTGAGCGAGAGAGGTTATATTTTGTTGCATTCCTGTGAGACGATACCTTTATACTCCACGCATGCGCCCTTCAATCTAAAGCCAACGACAAAATGGCGACGACGGGAATATCTGACAATGACTATGAATTGAGAAACAAATCAAGAGAAGAATTCAACAAAATACGGAGAATCTTGTTGAGGAACATTCCACCGAGTACTGAAGGGGTAAGCAATATGCAAGGATGAATGTTTTTAGCAAGATTTGCAGGGCACTTGTACAAAGCGTGACCCGTGACAGGGCAGACCGGGTCGACGAAATCTAGCGACGTGTACAGTTCGAGGTATTTTGGGAACGGAAAGCAGCCGGTAAATTGGTCTTGAATCTTTGTTCTTTTTGTCCAAAACATTTCGTTTTAGTTTTCTTTCGTGGAAATTAGGAGCGGGGAGACAAACCAGCATTATGCGTTTGTACCCGAAAATGAGAAAACGCTGTTATTTCCGGGCAGCTAGCCTGCCCACTAATGACGGCGTACTAAGACGTGCGCCCTATCTTATAGGGGAAATTTACAGAAATAATTCGAACGCATGACAGTGCTTCATTGACTTTTTGGCTACACTGTGTTATGGAGCAGTGGCTGAGTGAGGCTTTGTAAAATTATTTCCTTGTTGACCAGGCATTGTTCCAGGCTGAGCTTTAGAGTTTAAGCCTCACCTCGTTGATTTCATTGTTTGACCAGGCATGGTTCCTGGCTGAGGTCTTAAGCCCGTTCTTAACTGGACGAATGTTTGTTCGCCCGAACATACTTCGGACACTTCGACAAACTATGATTCGTTTCTTAGTTGAACATTTAGTTCGCCGAATATGGTTCGGACAGTCCAGACTTTACTTATTTCTCAACTGGCTTGTAATGAGATGCAAGCTTCGGCCCGAACTTGCGGCAGACGCGCAGCAGACAGCATGATCGAAAATGTAGGCTAAAGTCAAGTCAGTATACTTTAATCATCCCTCACAGGGTAATTCAACTAACTACTATCTCATTCTGGGTTCTCCGAGACAAGGCTGCGCCTTCCACAAGTCAACACAAGTCAACAAATAAACAAATTCCCTTCGAAGCGAGTGAAGAACCTAGCGACACTGTCATCCATTTTTATTTTTGTTTTTTCTTCATTTACAGGAGATCTCTGCTCTCAGCCAGTCAGAGGCAGTGATCGTCCAATAGGGCGAATGTTCCCAGAACATGTTGAGCGAAGGTTTTTGGACCCTGAATATAGCTTGGACAAATACTTCCAACTAGGTTCGCGAAGAAAAGTTGGCCCAATTAAGAACCAACTAGCTTCGCCGAATACTTCCAACTAGGTTCACGAAGAAACATTCGCCCAGTTAAGATGGGCTTAAGCCTCAACTGGTTCCTGACATTAGTAAAATGAGTAACACAAGCTTTCCATCTTTACACTGTATAGTACTACTAGTTCTAGTACTACAGTAACTACTAACATAATGATTGAAATATGATCTCCCAAACATAATGCTGTAACCTACTTTATTTTGTTTTGTTTTGTTTTAAAACTAAAATACAAAAGTAATGTTCAAGCAGATCACGAATGTGACAAAGTATTTGAAAATTGATAAAATGTCTCGGATTTTGTAAGTGACACTGACAGAATTGTTTTTCTTTGTTTACAGGAAATCCAAGAATTTCTGGGGTCATTCAAAGCAAAGAAGATTGAAATCAGCGAAAATTTGGACTCTGGTAAGAAATGTTCTCTCACTCCCCTTTACTTACCCTCTGGTCTCTCTCAGTCTCTGCCTGCCTCTTTCTCTCTCTCTCTCAGTGAGTCTGTCTATGGGGTCTGCCTGACATATTACTTGTATATGAATTATGATAAACTTACATGGACATGATCATGTGACATGTATTGGGCAATTCAGTGAAGCTGGTTTGCTAGAGTGAATGCGCTTTGTAATCTTTCGTGCAAGAAGTTGTAAGAGGTCGCAGCGCACTTCCGGGCCGATTTCGGAGTAGGCTTTGCTGCATGCTGTGTATAACAGTGGAAGTTGAACCTAGAATTGCGAAGCAGTACAAATGCCAAGACTTGCATTTGCAAAAATTACCGTGGAAAGGGGATGGAGGGTGGAAAAAAAGTGTCTTTGCATTGTTTTTTGGCTGACCAGAAGGTCACGAGTTCCCAGAAAAAAGCGTTTTGGGGCATCCTATAGCACGAGCAACAAGTTATTGCTTATTTCCAGACACATTATGACTACGGGCCTAAAAAAATGCCTTTAAAGTTGGCAGTGTAAAATTCGCAAATTCAACTGTCAACGCCTTCCATTGTGAAGAAAGTACGCACTGGAAGTAAAAGCAGCCAAGGGACTTAAGCGATGCCAGGCAAAAGTCAAGGGAGTTAACAACCCCGCCTGAATCGCCCAATAGCATAATTATTATTAATATATATTGTGAAACAATGCATTGCTGCAGCTCCAAAATAATTTAGGGCATAAAGTAACATTATGTGTATGTCAGTGAGTGAATGATGAATGTGTATATATATGTGTGCATCAACAGTATGTGCTAGTATATATTGAGGTTTTGTTTTGCAATAAGATTTGCACTCTGTGAGTGTGACTAGGACTAGGAGCTGTGCCTTATTATATTTGTCAGTACATAAAACTTGTAAGAGGAGTTTTTAACATTATAACAATGTGCAAGAAATGTAGTGTATATTATTATAAATTAGATATTATTAGGGGTCCTGTCTTGGGATAGATAAAATAATAATATTATGTTACACCGTAATTTATAATTTATAATATAGAGTATTCTGATTATATAGTTTATTTCATAGTTGTGTTTTTTCATAGGTAATTGGTGTTTAATGCCCAGTCATCCATGATGGTTAATACAGTGTCTGATCTCACTGGGTTAACTATTTGGAACACATGAAGAAAGTAAACAAACTACAAAGCACCAAAGAAAAACACACAAGCAAAACCAGATATTTTGATTTTAATTCTTGCATGCACTGATGCAGTGTTCACATGGTCTTTGAAGTTCTGGAAAAATGGGATAAGCTGCTGCAGTTGTGTTGCTTAATGTCCTTAGATGTCGGTTGGGACCAAAGCTGAGACCAATGCCGAAGCTTGGTTCAATCTAGCTTTAAGCCCGTTCTTAACTGGGTGAATGTTTGTTCGCCGAACATACTTCGGACACTTCAGTGAACTATGATTCATTTCTTAATTGAACTTTTAGTTTGCCGAATATGGTTCGGACAGTTCGACGAACTTTACTTTGTTCTCATCTGGCTTCTAATGAGATGTAATCTTTGGCCCGAACTTGCGGCAGATGCGCAGCAGACAGCATGATTGAAAATGTAGGATTAGGTAGGACCACTCATTTTTTTGGTTTCTTCACAGGAAAACAAAATGTGTCAGAAACTATGCCTTTTGGTGAAAACAGTCACTCTGCAAAGTTTCAAGCAGATATTTCAAATAGTTTTTGAAATATTTAATAATTAGTATGTTTGCGTAACTGTTGCTGTGTTGACTGTGTGTGTAATGCCAGGTTTACAAGGGAATAACACGAAGAACAGATGCTGCACACTATAAACAAAGACATTTCTTCAAACATTACAACACAATGCTCCAGCAAATGAACAACAAACATTTAGAAAATCCACCAATTTGATTTAATAACCAATCAAAATTGATCATTTTCATGACAATTTCCTTGCAAATCACAGAAATATCCATCTTTAGCACCCCATACCAAGTAAAGTAAACCTCTGATTTGTCTTAATATGCCTCTATACACAGATCTATATACATATATTATGCCTAATTTTTTTCAGAACTGCATTATTTTCATTTGTAATTATACAGGTGTCCAAACTTGACCCAAAAGCCAATTTGAATGTCACAAATTTAGGTTCACTGTGAAACACTAACCTGGCTGTGGACACATTTTCTTAGCTTTGCTTATACAAGGAGTACAGCAATGTTTCACATATCAAAATATTTGCAGTGAAGAGATCTTTACACCAAAAACAGTTTGGTTTAAAAGTTTTTTTTAATCTAATGACAATTACGATTATGTAATTTTTTAAATTGCAAATAATTATATAGGTCTGTATCTCAGGCAGTACTTGTGCTAAGGAAATAAATGATACATCAAAATGTGTGCTACCCAGAGACCTTTACACTAGAAACAAATTTTGTCATAAATGTTGTTATGCAATTATGACTGTAACAGATTATGTAATATCCGGAAATGACAAAACATGACCTAATTCTGTATCTCAGGTACTATTTGGGCTAGAAAAATGATTTACACATCAAAATGTTTGTAACCAAGCTGTTTAGCCAACAGAAACAATCTGGTCTTTAATAAACAATGATGTTAGTTGTGATTATATAATACTGAATTATTTAAAAAAAAAAAAAAATGTATCTCATTCTCAGGTAATACTTGTGCTACAAGAATGATTGATAATCAGAATTAGAATGAGAATCAGTAATATAAAACAAAAAAGTTAAATAGGACTGACATACTATTACTAAGATAATATACTAATTATAACTAATATAATACACTTATAAACTAATAAGAAATCGTAACTAAAAGCAGGCGATTGGTGGTGATGGTGCCAGGAAGAGCTGGAAAAGCAGGTGGATGACCAGGGCCTCTGCCAGGCCTAATCTCCTCAGTGTGGTGCTGGTAAAAGTCATCATCTATGTACAGAAAGTAAAAAAGAAAAAACAATTAAATTCTAAGCTGTGGGGACAAAAATTCAGTTCAAACAACTTTCACATATTTTTTATTCTACTGATTAATTAAACTAGTCCACAAAACATAAACTTTGATAAAACCTTTTGTCAATATAATTTATAAAGGTTTAGATTGGACTACTGGGCCATTCAGCAAGCATGAATCTCTCTCTCTCTCTCTCTCTCTCTCTCTCTCTCTCTCTCTCTCTCTCTCTCTCTCTCTCCCTCTCTCAGTCTCACTCACTCCTTCTCAGGTGGTTCTCTGTTTTTTGTTATTTTCCATTTTGCTATTGTAATATTGTACCATTATAAAAGTCTCAAAGTACCACTACCAGGAGTACTATTAACCTTATACTAACTGTACTCTACATGTATGGCTGTAACATTACCAATGATGGATCATCTAAATTTTCTAATGGCAAAAAACAAAACCTGGAGCTAACAGTAACACTGTAGAACTACAAAAAGTACAATAACAAAAGACACAAATGTTTAACAATGTATACAAGGGGAAGAATGTGCAGATACAAAAATATAATTTTAAATTTAAGACAGGCTTCTCACAGGATAACAGTTAACACAACAAGCGTATATCTGTGGGGGAGCAAAAGCTTGTTTATTTTCCTATGCTCAAGTTGCGCAGTTCTCACTTGCGGAGTTTGTGAAAGAAGAAAGGAGAAAAAAAAGAAGAAGAAAAAAAGGGGAACATGTCAGAAATCAAAATATCTCCACATAAACTTGACATCGGCACTCAGAAATAAATAGCTATATACAAGAATGTTTTCTAAACAAAAGCATCCAAAGCACTGAACTTGACTGGCCCTAAAACCGTATATATTTTTCTTTAAATGCTCACTGGCACCTTGGAAGTATCGAAACTTCAATCAAAACAACCGGTCGCTTTGTCCAACAACAAAATCAAGTCAAGATCACAGTACGGCGTATACAACATTTTGATAAAATACTTCAGAATAATAAATAATCTATTCAGACTATTGCAATGAAAAAAACTTACCAAGATGTTCTCGCAAGGCATCGTAAATCAAAGTTGAACTTTCGATCGTCGAACTCCAAAGCGTGCGTAGTAGCGGCAGCCATGTTTGCATTAGCTCTGTCAGGTTTGGTGGGGTTCACAGTTAGTATTCCACGGGGACAGCGTACATTGCTCTTACGCGAAAAACGCTTGTGGCAGTATTATAGAGGATTGATTCAGCTTCAAAATGATCCCGAAGGCATCTGATTTTTTTAATTATTTTGTGTGTTTTTTAATATTTAAAGTTCAACTTTCTCTTTTGGTCAAGTTTTTCACAACAAAGCGTTCATATACTAGTTCGAAAATACCACCGCTGGATAGCTCTGCTTCTGCGTCATATATTTGCATAAAGTATTTTTAGCTACAAGTCAGCATACGGTGTCCCCTGCGAGTTTAGCGAAGCGCTCGTTTCGGACTGTTGAGCCGGTATCGCGTTTGAGGCTCTCGGCAGCACAAACTCGGCATTACCCCAGGTGTGTTTGCAATGTTATATTTCGGTCACATCGGCATGAATTAACAAATACAACACACGACATGAATCAGAAAAGATCACTCTTTTATTCAGTAGTATTCATGTCAAAAACAATCGTGTTTAGAAAAAGATATCATGAGTTGAAAATGGGTCATTTTGGTGAAATCCGACTGGCTGACCCAGTTTTCAGCGCTGTGGTCCTACCTAGTAGGATAAAGTCAAGTCAAGTCAATATACTTTAATCATCCTTCACAGGGTAATTCAACTAACTACTATCTCATTCTGGGTCTCCAAGACAAGGCTGCGCCTCCTGCAAGTCAACAAATAAACAAATTCCCTCCGAAGCGAGTGAAGAACCTCGTGACACCATCATCCATTTTTACTTTTATTTCTTCTTCATCCACAGGAGAGCTCTGCTCTCAGCCAATCAGAGGCAATGTTCGTCGAATAGGGCGAATGTTCCCAGAACATGTTAAGCGAAGCTTTTTGGACCCCAAATATAGCTTCATTGAACTCCCAACTAGGTTCGCGAAGAAAATTTCACCCAATTAAGAACCAACTAGGTTTACCGAATACTTCCAGCTAGGTTTGTGAACAAACATGCGCCCAATTAAGAACGGGCTTTACATCCACAGAAACCAGAAGGCTCATTAGGACAGACAGCCCAGGACAGCCACCTCGACGCTCACACAGTCACAGCTCCTGAACTATGGAATAAGCTTTTCAAGGCCTTAAATTTTAAGTTTGTCTGTGAAAACTGAGTGGGGTCTGTGAAAGTTTGTGAATTTTGTGGTCTTCAGAGTGCTAGGGAAAAACGATCAGCTTATCACTCAGAACTGCATTTCCCAAGACTGAACAGTAGTTAATTTTTTTTATATATTTTAACCATGCAAAATCACAAAGAAGGTGCTTCCTATTAGTTTTGACTGATAAGACACATTAAGAGTGCATCGGCCACCAGCTACAGTAAGGGTTGTGCCCCTTTACAGGACATGCAGAAGAGTTGCGTACCTTTGTGTTGCTTTTTCACGCCATATTGCAAAGGTTTGTGAAAAGTTTATGAATTTTGAAAGGATTTTTCTGGATGAGCCTGTGCATGGAGAGGTGTATTTTAAACTGAACAGTTGAAATTGAATGCCTTATGCTGTAAATGCAATGTTTGCTACAGCGGTGGTGACTCTGGAAGATGGCAGTCAGCTGGAAGAGGCAGTGGCGAAGCTGGACAACACCAAGCTGAAGGACAATGATGTGAGCGTGTCCTTCTGTGCCAGTGACAAGCTCCTGTGCGTGGCCCACCTGCCACCCCGCTACTCTGATGACGAGTTTCGTAAACTGATTGCTCAGCATGGGCAAGTCGTATTTTGTTTCATCATGAGATCAGAAACAACAGGTAATTATGTGAACTTGTGTGTGACTGAGTGTGTGTGTGTGTTTTCTTGTCTTGTATATGACCTCAGGAGATGGAAGGAGCAAATGCAAAGCGAGCCAAGAAATACTTCCCTTGCTTTTGTGTCACTGTCAGCTGACATAATCAGATTCAGTAGACTGACCGTTTCCTTTCCATTTTTGGTGTCTTGGGCATGGCTATTCCCAGACGCCTCTTTAGTTAAAGCCAGTGCCCCAGAATCTAGGTCAGCTACGCAGGTGGCCCCACTTGAGATACCCGATAGCTGAGCGGTCCGGCCATGGACATGCTGCTGCTGCTGCCAGCAGTAAATTATAGCAGCCGTCTTTCACCCCCTCCCTTTCCCAGCGCCATCTCACCACAGAGTTGTACAGCAGACCATTGAAAAGTTCTTATTTTGAAGTTTACACAGACACCAAATATGTTTGGTACAATAGTTTTAGTTTTCATGCTGCAACAAAACCATTTCATGCAAAAATCATACAAAACATCACATTGTGCACAGTACACACACACAAAGTACGAAATGTATACGATTATTGTGAGGTGCTGCTTTTTTTCTCAACAAAACAACATGTATACATCACAACATCAATATATCTGCTACAGGAAGCACTCATTTAAAATCAGGCCCAACTTTCAAAGAAAAACTCACAGGGGGTGTAAACAGTATACCATTTTGGCAAGAGGGCCTTTCATGCAAACTATGAAAATGTGCGCAGTACACACATAAAACGTACAAAACAAAGCAGCATTAAAAAACAGCAAACATGCATCACAACATCAATATGTTCACTACTGGAAACACTCACTTAAAATACAGAAAGCACCGTGTACACTCAGCAGCCCACAAGTTAAAAATTAGAAGCAGCCGGCTAGTACTGACCACTGCTGGTACTGACCTAGATTCCACTGACAGAGCAGCTATATGGGGGAGCTAAAAATAGTTCAGCCAGTGAGCCGCTAAAGCGCCTGATTTTAAGCCTGTGGAACAGCCGTGTGGGCGTTGGACATTATCATTAGCATGATAGAAATGGGTAAGCTACAGGAATGGGGGGTAAATTGAGTTTGACTTGAACTAGTGGTTGTAGTACTATTTAACATGCTTAGTGACACCTTTCCAAAAAAGAGGGAACCAGCCAAGAATTTCTTTACCGTTACATCTTGCTGGTTCTTTAACATGATAATAGTTGATACTAATGTTGTTCCGTCGATCTTTGTCTTCCCGGTGAAAAGTACAACTCCCAGTACAATAGCAACTGTACTAAGTCCTTGAATATCATGGGCTGGCTGATCTCTGTTGAGAACTTCAGTCTTTTAGGCGGAGAAAACAAACAAGCGGCAATAGTTCTTAGCTGTGATGATGATGTGCTGGTGATGATGGTTGTGCTTGTAGCAGGAGACCTGAGGTGAAGTAACTCCAGCTGCATTACGCAAATTGCAAATCTTAATTCAGCACCATTTTTTCCCCCACTCTGTTCGTGCCTAGGCCACAGCAAGTCCTATGGCTTCCTGGAGTTTGAGGAGCAGGATATGGACAAGCTGCGTCAGATCCGTGATGACATCGACTGGAAGGAGGTGGGCAGTCACATGCTGCACGCTGACTTCATCGAGCCTACCTACCAGACATGGGAGCGCCTTCAGTCCCGTTGCCTGGCTGTGACAGGCCTGCCAAAAGACTTCACAGAAATTGCCAAGCTGCGCGAAGCTTTTAGTGTGGTCACTAGCCCTGTCTACTGCCAGGTCAGGATCCATCCCAGTAGCTGAGTGATTCGAGTGGTTTCAGATCCACACATGCATGCACACAGTCCCTGACATGCACACACTTATATACATACACTCTCAGTCACACGCATCTGTGCATGGACACATCATTGACAGACAGCCACATGCACGCACACACACACACACACATACACACACGTGTGTGTGTGCACACATTCACACACACTCACACACACATAAACACACACACAAACATGCATCACACATACACCCATTACACTCGCACACACACACACAGACACACGCATGCACTTGCACGAGCTGGGTGTTTGTATTTTCCCATACAATACTCAGTTTCACAGCAGTGCTAGATTAACATGCTTGCACACTGCAGCTGATCACTAAATATTGTGTGGTCAGTATGGTGAGAGAGCATTATAATCATAGCAGAAAAAATATTGCATATCATGACAGCTCTTTCTGCAGTGCTTCTGCTATAAATGTAATGAAACAAAAACAGTGAATCATATCAGCACCATACTCTGATAAATATTTTCAACAAAAAAATGTAGGTGTGACAGCATACTGCTGTATGGGGAAGAATGATTTTATCCAGGCACCCCAGACCTCTTGAACACATTCTTCAACGCTGTTCATCCCACAATGCTGTCTGATGCCAGCCTGTGAGAGATGGCCACAGGAGGCAGCACTGAAGGAGAAGGAAGTGGACTTTGCCTGGATGATTGTGGTTTAGATTTAGACAGCATGATCTACCTAATAGATTTAAACACAGAAGAAGAAACATTATTTAGGTATCCTGTAGTTGTGCCAGGCAAAAAGTGACAAGGTATTTTGTCATCAGGAGGTGTATGGCATTGTGTTTGGCAGATCATGATGCATGAAAAGGAGTCACTGGGGATGGGCATTGTGGAGTTCCGCAAAGCGGAGGAGGCAGAGGAGACATGGGAGAAACTGCGCAACACCAAGATTGAAGGCAGTGACATCACTGTCACCTTCTGCATCCCCAGCAAGTCAGCTGTTGTCATCAACAATCGCATCATGTGGAAATTTGTAAGACCTTGTGTTTTTTGTGCTTGTCTCTCTCAAGAGCATTTTATCCACCTGCTTCATTTAAAAATTAGGAGCTAGTGTGGTTGGAAACATTTGTTTTGATGCAGATCATTAAAAATGTTCTACCTCATTTTAAAATTAGGAGCTAGTGTTGTTAGTAGCATTTGTTTTGATGCAGATGATAATTTTTTCTCTAACAGCTGAGACTCCCAGTGTTGTAATAGCCCTGGAAACTTGAAAAATAAAAATGAGATATTTTTGGTTAAGGTTAAATAATATTTTGACTGCTCTTTTGTGATAAACTGATGTGTGGCAGTAGACATATTCATAATGACATGGCTCCTCTTCTGTGCTTTTGGTGGTTCTGTGAGTGTGACCATGACCATCCAAACTAGACAGCTGACATCTAAACTTGTTACAATAACTTTACTATCAGTGTCAGTCTGTATAGCTTGTAGGATATTGTGTTAAGCCAGTGCTGGATTTATACATCTGTAATCACTGTTTATTGTTGCATCCATGAGCATTTTTGTGATGCCTGGAAAGATGAGAAAAGCATTGTGTAGGGTGTGATGCTGTCTTCAGAACACATTTGTGTTTCAGTCTGACAAGATGCAGCAGAAGAGCAGTTTGCTGCCTGACCCTGTGGCAGCCAAGCCTGTCATATCCAACAATGCTATTGTGCTCAGCTTGGTCAAGCAGAATCCAAACTGTAAGTCAGTTGAACCCTCCGACACACACACCTTGTCTCTGCCCCATCTCTTTTTCTGCCAGTCTCCCTTCCTTCCCCATCTTCCCTCTCTTATTTGTATGCCTGCATGTGTCATCTCCATCTTTCTTCACCTTTGGCTTTGTTTGTCTCTCGCTCCCTCGCTCCCCCCCCCCCCCCCAGCCCCCTCTGTGTGTGTCTCCCCTCCCCACTTTTTGTCTCTCTCTGTTCCCTTCCTGAAGTTCCTGTCTCTTTTTCTCAAATAGAAAAGTCTGATGATTTATGTCAGAATGTATGCATTTGCATGAGCTGGGTGTTTGTTTTCTCATACAATATTTGGTTTCACAGCAATGCTAGATTAACATGCTTCCACACACAAGTTGTCTTCTTTTCATGTAGTCAGTGTGGTGTGAGAGCATTACATTGGAAAGGCAGCCATGTTGAAATCTCAGTAATCTCGAATATTCACATAATTAGATTATGGATTTTATTTTATTTTTTTGTGGCAGTTTGAATGTATGTAACCCAGTTTATCGATGATCATGATACAGAGGTATGATGTACTTTCCACCAGTTTGGAAAATACCATTACCATGGTGTGATCATAGATTTATTTTAGAACAGAAACAGCCAGTAATGTAATCACATTTGAAGTGGACAGAATCAAGCACTGTAGATGGTTCTTTACATACTGTAATTTCATGTTTCAATAAACAATTGAAGTTACCATTGTAGCAGGTGTTCATCCTAATATGATCTATGCAGTTGACTGGGCATTCAGTAGCAAGAATCAATTGTATAGGAAAGCCAGCTGCCTCAGACAGATGCCACTAATCAGCCCATAACTTATGGAATTTAAAAGTATTTCAAAATTGTCCTGGTCTACCTCAGGAGGGAGGGGGCAGCATACTGCTTTGTTTCTTTGTGTTACATACATGATATAAAGATGGGATGGACATGGCATATCAGATGATGGGGTATTAGTTTAATGTTACTTTCAGTGACTAAAGATTTCAACAAAATCTTTTGCGAGATGATGGCTTCTCTTGTAGTTGATCGGATGTGAGAGATTGGTGTGGGTTTTAATTTCAGTGATTGAGGATTTCACCAAAGTCTTGCTGGAGCTGCATCAGGCTTACGTTCAGCACATGATGTCCCCTGGCAACAAACCAGGTGAGTTTTCTTGCCCACCCATCAGCATTCTGTTATTATTTTTGTTTTGTCACTTTTGCAAAGCTTTTTTTTTTTTTTTTTTTTTTTTTTTTTTGCTTCTGCGTTACGGGTTGTCAGTCATGGTGTTTGTGTTCAAAGACTTTTAATTTTGTTTGTTGACCAGAAGGAGCTTTTGGTTTTAGAAAATTTCCATGCTCTCTAAAAGTTAGGGAAAGGGTACACCTGTCTGAGATAATATAGACGAGCGATTACATGTTCATGTGACTCCTCTTTTACCACTACAAGGTACTGGATGGGAAAGAAGCACTGACCTTGATGCACTGTTGTTACTAGCAGGAGGATGGCTTACGATCAGTACAAAATTGAAGTGCACATACTGTAAGATAATACTAGTCTCCTTTCACCTTCCACTTTTTTGCAAGTGTGCAAAATCTCTGTGGGAGAATGCTGATCTATTGGTTTCAATACAGATCTGGTGGAAAAATAAATTGATAAACAAAAATCCTGGGTGGCAATTGAAAGAAATAATTTGCGAGATAATTATGTCTGTATACATTGTAACGTATTGAAACTTATCAAAAGTTTTTGATTGGCTTTTTAATTATTTGTTTAATTCATTTTTAAATGAAACATGGTTGTATAAATTATTTTTAGTTGCTGTGTATTTGTACTGTATTTTTTGAGCTGCAGGGTGCTGTTTTCTTTTGAGTACTGTTTGTCAGTCCAGAAAAATCAGAAGCCTAATGTTGGCTGACATTTTAAGCCCATTTCCTCATCATCTGCAAGAGTTCTCAGTCTTGCCAAGACCATGTTAAAATTTTTCATGTGACTTGTGGTCTGTTTTTGCAGACACCTACATCTGGTAGATGTTTTCTTTTGTGCAGTGGCAATCAGCACTGTGGCTTATACACAGGATGCCAAATTGGTTTTAGCTTGTTCAGTTACTGAGTAAGCCCTCTGAGTTTGAGCACCTTTACAGATCAGAAAATGTGGTGCAGCCTTGATGATGACGTTTAAGATCATCTCTCAGAATAAATTCAAATGCAAGGAGATGTGTATGGCAACATGGTTTGTGTGTGGCAGTGTGGTATGCTTTAATTGCATTTAAATAGCTTTGAAGGGAGTCACTTTCAATTTTGTACACATTACAGTGACGGTTATATTTGTTAGACTACTTTGTGTGTTTCACTTTCTTGAAGTTTGACTTTCCTTTGTAACTTTATCTCATGTAGAAAGTATTCCTTCACTTACTTTTCTTTCTATTCTGATTGAGTTGTGAAAAATGATGTGAGCTTACAAATGTTTTGGTAATCTGGCTGGATGGCTTTGGTAAAAATAAAAAATAAAATGTAGGAAATTTTTCAGCTGCCATCCAGTTGCACTTTAAAACATCTTTCATTTTTTTTGGTGGTGATAACTGCCATTGGGTTTCCCCCATGGCTTCATACTCATTTTGATGACCCTGACATTTCAAGGTCGTGGATTCTGGAAAGGTCAGATTCAGAGTTCTGGTTTAGTTGTTTCCTTAATGAGGTTCTGATGCAATAAAGTTAGATTTACTACAGATTGCTTTTTTTTTTTCTTCTTTTTTTTTGCAACATGGTACATGTATATTGGGGACAGCATTGATGCAGTTTCAGTGTACAGTCAGTTATAATCATTAAAGAAAAAGAGAAAAAGTTAGCTATTATAAGATTGCTTATGAAATTGCAGGGAGTTTACAGGAAAGTCTGAGGAAAGAATGGAAGTTGCATTCTGCAGTTTTGAATGTTAGTCACCTGTTTGATTGTTTTGTTAGGATGTGACTTTTTCTTAGTTTGTCATCGCCAGCATTTATGGCAAAATTGCATTAGGTAACCAAAAATTATACATTAAAGTTACACATTAATTGTATACATGTATAGCTTTGAGTTGTAAGGCACACAGATTGAAATTGTGTTTTATACAAACTGTGCCAGAAGCAAGTTACTGGAAGTGCTTATGTATTGTACTAAGAAGCAAAAATAGTGTCATAATTGTTTTGTTTTTATGTTGAGTCAGAACTGGTCTGTGTTGTTGGGTGTTTACTGCATTCAGTGTTGAGTTGATTTAAGAAGGATATCAATTTAAATGTTACATTTTTGGTATGAGAATGGTGTTTTTTGTTTGTTTTGTTTTTTAATTTGTTGTTGGTCAGATAGGGACTCCAGTTGAGCATTTTAAGGATTGAGGAAGTGTGCATACAGCAGCAGTATGCATGCTTTTGTTCTTTCTACTGCAAAGTCAAAGTGAATCAGAGTTTGCTATGAACAACCTAAGGGGAAATCATGTCTCAGGACATTTTTAGCCTATAGTCCACATTGGAAGCACTTAGGATCTTTTAAACAGGGTGATAGTCTTGCTTTTTCACATAAATAAGGGCATAGAGCAGATGGCACATGATAATTAGAGGCATAATAAGATATCTGTTGAGTTGAGTTTGGACACTTGTGGAAAGGAGTTTTCTCTTGTCCAAATGTGGTAGTAGGCTGAGACTGACATGCATTGGTTATATTTTTGGACTTGAAAAACAGTTTGGCCAAAATACCTCATGACTTATGTAATAATGAGTTGTTATAGTAAAACTTGTACAGCAAAATAAACTTTCATTGTTGACTTTTTCATTGAGGCTAATGCAAGTACAATTTTTGAAACTGACAATAACATAAACTGATAATAACTTCCATTGAACTTTACCCTTTCATTCCTGCTTTGGTGACCTTGACCCAATTTTAAGTCACAGGGGTGACATGGAAAACAGCCAGTCCTGTTTGCTTGGCATTTCTTATTTGATTTGTGATTTAAGTTCAACCTCCATATGGCTGTTATAATGGATATGGATACATATGCACAGATTTGCTGTTTTGTCATTTTGACATGTCTCTAATGGAGGTATCTGGCACATTTTTGGACTGCTGGCTTGATTTTTTTATACTTAAAGATTAGTTTTGATGCATTGTTTCAGTCTGTATAACTGTAAGTGAATCTAACTTCAGTGAATGAATCTAACTTTACATGCTCAAACCAGTTTTGGTGACTTTGATTACAGTTGAAATTGAACGTCCCAGTGGTGTTTTAAGAATAAAACTAAAATTTTGCTTTCTTTGTCAGTTCTGATTCAGGTCAGTTCATATTTCTGTGATGGATGTGGTCAGAGATATATTTAAGGGAGATAATTCATGTTTCCTGCTTCCTGGGAAAGTTAAATGTTGGCATTTTCTCAAATGCTGATTAAGTGAGATCTTTTGAACTAAGGAAAATAAATTACCTCCTGTCAAGCTTTACATGATTAAGAATACTGGTATTCTGACTCTGTTAGTCTTACAGACTCATGATGATGCACTTCCAGTGAACAGAACTCAAAAGTTATTCAAAGCTACTTTTGGTCACCATGTGAGGTGGTCACTGAAGCACTTTTTATTTTTATTTTTATCCCCCCTCTCCCCTCTCACTTTCTCTGTCTCTCTTCCTCCCTTGTTCTTCTTTTTATCCATACTAACTGGAGCATTTGTTGTTTGCATTTTGTTTGGCTGACTCCCTGATCATGTTGATTTGTTGGCTTTTCAGGCGGAGGGCAGTTTCTAAGATAGAAGCAAAGTCGCAAAGTCCTATCTTCCAACCTATGAGGAGTAAACACTGGGTATTTGAGCAGCACAGCCAGTGCTAAGCCACCAGCCAAACGCACACACGTACACACTAAGATTGACAAGCACAAAGCCACCCTCACTAGCCACATGCCTCCAAGCAACTTGAGCAGAACACCACACTTTGTGAAAACATCTTGTGAGCAGTTCTTTCCGGGCAACCTTTCTGTCTGTCACTGTCTTTCTTCCCTTCTTTTTGGTGCGCGCCTTTCTGCCTCCGTCTATCTCTCTCTAGCATTTATTGCCAATGCTTTGACCTCTTCAAAGAGAACAGCTGTGTCACTGTTTCTTCTTCTCTCTCGTTTTTTTTCTCGTTTTTTTCTTGGTACAAGGGGAATCATGTCTGTGATATTCTCACTATCCTCTTCTGCTCTAAACTTTGGAACTGCATGTTAGATTATGTGATTTGCTGTTTCTACCCTACCCAACTTTGTATCACTGTCTTCAGTTTTTGGCTCACAGGATTTCACACAAGAACAGATTTATATTGTGCAGGTATATGTAGTGGTTGGTGTTGGGTGACTGTCCCTGACAACAGCAACAAAAAACTTCATGTAGGATGCTGGCTAAGCAGCAGCTTTCAAGCTTTGCAGCTTTTCCCGTTCATTCTGGTGTAATGACCTTGATTTTATATTAGTGTACCAGCATGAGCTACACCGGAAAAGTCGGACTGAAATTTTTATACTTTGTCCATTCTGAGCTAATGGAGATGAAAATTTATATCATCAGTGTCTGGCTTTACAGAGTGTTACACCAAGTGCTATTGTTACTTTGACAGGCATTTATAAGTGCACTTTAGTGACACCTTTTATGACCTTGACATACTTTTAGTCAAGGTGGCAGTGTAGTCAGAAAAGCTAAGTGACAGTTGTGTCTTCTCAGGATCTTCCAGTCTAATTGACTTCAACTTTGTATAATTGTTGCAAGGCCATACACATAAAGCTTTTGTGACAGGCTGTTTGTTGTTCAGTGGAAGGAATTGATGCATGTCTTGGCTTGTTAAAAGCATTGGTATCTTGTTTTCTCGGCTGCTGTTCAAATGAGATCTTTGAAGTGGCAGGCTGATACCCTCCTCTGAACTTTTGCAAGTACGTGGCCTTTGGTGACCTTGACTTATTTTTCGGGTTACGCAAGATTGAAAGATATTGACAGACATGTTTTTCAGTTATCATTGTGAGTTGACCAATTAATTGCTCTTCTTGTGCTGCCTTGATACCTCCATTGTGAGTTTTATTTCCTTGGATTTTTTCCCTCTTTTGTTTTTCTTCATTCTCTGTCTTTTTTTTTTTTTTTTTGGTTGGTTTTCTTTCTTTTGTGTCCCCATCTTGTCCGCTGTTTTCCTTCCTGTGACTATTCCCTGTTCATTGTTTCCAGGATCTTTCTCCTTTATGGAGACAGCCCTTTGTTTCATGTGTTGCTTTCTTCCATATTTTGCTTCTTTACCTTACTTCTGTCCCCTTCTGGCCTCTTTTTCTTATCACCACACTCTTCCTAACTTGGCTCACAAATGTAGTGCTTCGGTTTCTCAGTTGAATTTTGCGGAAAAGAATAATTCAGAGAAAGAAAAAAGACCCAACCCTTCCCTATGATGAGAAAGTCTACCAGTAAAGATTTCTAACACAAATACCCTAGACTTACTTTTTGCTGTGAATTGCAAGGAAAATTCATTTTATGAAAATGACAAAAGCAAGTCAAGAAACAACAACACCATCTTAACTCTAAATTCACCATCAGGTGATCTGCCACCAGGGAGCAAACCAGTACCAGTGTCACTGTCATAATAAAAGAGTAAAAGCCTTATATTACACACTTCAGTACATGCAAGCTGTAACCTCATACACATCGGACACCACCTGCAAACAACCAGCAACAAGCAGCCTTTAACTTCAGATACACGTCAGCTTTAGAGAATATGATTCACCTCGCAACTCGACCGCAAAATGTGATCATCCAGCAGAGTGATTCTAAATTGTGATGATGGTACTATCTCTGTACCCAACAGTTTGATGATGCTTGCTCGCTCACTCGCTGTCTGTCCCCCTGTCGTGTGCCTTGGTTGCTAGAGTGGCAGAGGAGAGAGCAGTGAGGTTGACAGTGTGGCTTTGATTGCAGGTTTGCTGGGTCCGGCGCCATCCCTGCCCATGAGTCCCATGATGAATCCTCACCTCCAGCTGGGGCTTATCACCATGCTGGTGCTGCACATCCATGCTGAGAAGAAGGAACCGGTCAGTGCCTGTGTGTGTGTGTGTGTGTGTTGATGCTGCAGATCATTACTGAGAAGAAGAAAACTGTTCAGTGTGTGTGTGTGTGTTTTGATTGCTGCACAACATTGCTGAGAAAAAGGAACCGGTCAGTGCCTGTGTGTGTGTGTGTTGATGCTGCACATCATTGCTGAGAAGAAAGAAACTGGTCTGTGTGTGTGTGTGTTCTAATGCTGCCAATCGTCGCTGAGAAGAAGGAGCCAGTCAGTGTGTGTGTGTGTATGTGTGAGAGTGTTGGTGGTGTATATTCATGCTGAGAAAAAGAAAACCAGTGAATGTGTGTGTGATGCTGCTGCCTATTATTTCTGAAAAGGAGCCAGTCAGTATGTGTGTGCTGATGTTGAAAAGGAGCCAGTCAGTATGTGTGTGCTGATGTTGAAAAGGAGCCAGTCAGTATGTGTGTGCTGATGTTGCACATCATTGCTAAGAAGGAACCAGTCAGTGTGGTGTGTTTGTGTGTGTGTGACCATTATGTGGTGGTTGTGCAGCCACATGGAGAAGGCCTGGTACTGTGTGTGTGTGGTTTTATGTGAGAGTGTACGCATGCATGCCTACAGAGAACTTTACATCCTTGAAATTGAAAAAGATCATGTTTCAAGAAATCGTTGGGAATCAGGAACCTGTTACACAATTAACTACACACACATAAATCCCTTGCTTTTTGTCCAGAGGAAAAGGGTGCAACAAAAAGAATGATTCAGGTTGAAGGGAATACCATGACACAACTGACCCCAAAAAATCCTTGTTTTCTGTCCAGTGGAAGAAGTGTGCAACTAAAAGACTGATTCAGGTTGAAGGGAATGTGTCTGTTTAAAGTCATTGGCGGATCACAGACAATTTTATGTGTGTGTTTTCTGTTGTTGTTTTAGTTCACAGGCCTGCTGGCCAAGCAGCTGAACTCGCTGAGTGACACTCCATCCTCCTCCCAGGTAAGCTTGGCCTGTCTCCATCACTGAATGTGCTCTACATCAGTTGTTTTCGTGGAACCAGCACTAAAAGACAACCAGCATTTTGTCCATTTCCGTGCAAGACCTGGTATCCGCATTCATGAAGTCTAGTCAGATGTGAGGTTTTGCATTATTATTTGATGTAGTAGTAGATAAATATGATACATGGGAGTCTACCAAATGTGCTTATGAGCTCTCTCTTTCCTTTGTTGAACGAGTCCTGACTGCCACCACTCCTGCACCCTGCCTACAGACCTGAGTAGTAGGGGACACTGTGCATGTAGCTGTGGTCAACGTAGTTGCTTTTGTGCACCTCTGAGCCAGTTCCTCACTGTGAAACTGAAGTTCAAATTGAGGAAGGTTGGAAAAGAAACTGTAGAATGCCTCCCCTGCCCTCCTGGCACCCACCGCTGCATGCATTTGCAGGAGCTGGGTGTGTTGCCCTTACAGTGCTGGGGTTGACAGCTGCGCTACTGCCATACCTCTTCTGTCCATATGTAGCGTGGGTCAGGGAACTGTTACAAGCCTACACCAGAACTCTGAAGGAAGATGGTTTTGTGCCTTTTATGCAGTAGTAACATTGTTCATCTTCACAAGAATTTCTTCTTGCTCTTGCGTAATAGAAACAAAACAATTCCAAAACATTGGAATCAAAATACCTACTTTCATGGGTGATTTTTGTTGTTGGTCTGTTTGCTTAATTTTTGAAAGTGTGCACTTTAATGACAAATTATTTTGGAGTCACTTATTTCTGAATTTTAGTATTTTGAGGTTTGTAAGAGCACATTAAAACTCTTTCATCCCTGAAAACTGCTACAGTGGTTGAGAGAATCTTTCCCTTCATTCCTGAGAACTGCTAGAGAGGGGCAGGCATAAACACTCCCTTCCGGCCGGCTGCTGCAGCGGTTCTGCCTTCAAAATCCGTGCCTATCTGTCACATGGTCAGCACGTCAGTTCCCCCTGGCCAGTGTAACGGGACCTGAGGAATGTTTTGATAAGCCGCACAAAGCTTTGATTAGCCATGCCTGGCCACTGCCAGAGTGTGGGAAAGTGTCCAGTGCACAAAATTTGTCCATTTCTAGGGATGGGGTTAGGTTATTCTGTACAGTTGGAAAGATGGCGACGGATGAGTACAACGACAGTGATCAGTTCTCTGACATGTTTATGACAATCTGGATGAAAATGATTTTGATCTGTTTGAACTGACAGAAGAGGAGAGAGCAGAGCTTGCAAATGCAGTTAAAGATGATAGTGAGAGTGGTGATGAATTGGATGATGAAAACCTGCCATTGTTTTTACCGGCTCAGCCACGTTTTGAGTGGACAGGTGGGGACACTGCTGTGACATGAGACATACCTCTGATGTCCAATGCAGATGTGTACATAGACATAGTAAATATAGTTGTACAGAGTTACGGTGCAAACATTGTGCATTATATATGTGATAGAGACGGTGCATGGATTACACTAAAATGAAACAGTCATGCTGTGAACTCTTACTTCCTACTCTTGTGCAAACCGTCACCTTTTCATCACCATTTCAAGGACACAGACAATGTGACAAACAGAATTTCTGGAGACAGTTTCTATGTGGATGTTATCTGGGACATCAGACTGTAAGTAGGGAGCATGTTCCATTTCTCTTGGCATGTTCTGTGGGCCTGCAAAATGTTGGTTTTGTCTGTTTGTCTTAAAAAAGGTATGTGTCACCTTTATTTGCACCTGTGTGACTCTGAAGGTGTGACCATTGCCTTCTGATTTCATTTACCTACACAGCGATATATAGGTTGCCATGGTTTTACTAAGAGCTTGCAGACACAGATGACTCAAACCCACATACCCTCTTTCAAAAAAAAAATTCCTTATGAAAACCCAGGAATGAAAGGACTGTTATGTACATAGGATCATAGGAATAAGGGGAAGTAATGCCAAATACGAAACAGGGATGAAAGAGTTAATATTGTAGTGTCTTGCAAATGGGAGGGTGGTAACTTGCATGGACATACTAGAAAATAAGACTGTCCTGATTTAATACATGCAGTAATACAGCTTTCTTCTGCTCATGCTCCTTATATCATGACCCCCCTAACCCCCCAAGTTGCTTTTGAACCTTAGTCAAGTCTCTGCGTTTAAGGTTGATTGCAACTTTTGCCCTTGTTTCACACACAGAGCACTGATGTGACCAAGAAGCCATCCATCCTGGGCGACCCCATGACTGCACAAGCCAACATCCTGCTGTCCAATCTGAAGCAGCAGCTGAACCAGGTGCCAGTGCACGACAACAAGAAGGAAGTGACCACATCCACCAACCCTGCTGTCCAGGCCATCATGAGGAAGTTTGTGCAGAATGCACGGTTTTTGAACCTCAGGTATGCTGTGGCCTTGGTGAATTAGATCAAAAGGGGAAACAGAGTAGAGGTGTATTGGTTAATTTGAAATTTCTTGTGATGCATTGTGTTTTTTTAGTTCTTAAGGCCATGTGAGGGAGTAAAAACTAATTTGCTTATTTATTACAGAAATCGTTCCATATTGCATGTGTTTTAGTATTGACAGTTTCTGAAAGTAAAATTACAGCATTTGTGTTCATAGCATTTATTGTTGCTATGGAAACGGTAGTAAACAGCGGCCATATTGGATTCTTTAGGAACGTTTTTTTTAGCTTTCATTCTGGCATCTCCCATTCCATTTTTTGCACACAAGTAAAGTTAACTGTTCTTTACAGAATTACCAAAGCTTTTCTCATTATCTGCTTTACTTTGGGTGGGTGGGTATTTTTTTTAATATTCCATAAATATAACATTATAAATAGATTTTAACATCTCATATCGTGAGAAGTTACTTATCAAGAAAAATGTCCTTTGGTAAATCTGTAGAAACCAGTGCAATGTACCAGTGTGCAACATTTCATGACAATCCATCAAGTAGTTCCTGATATATTTTATTCCCAGATAGTAAAAATGGGCAAAACTGGGAAACACAGAAAAATGCGACAAAACATCATCAGTTCATGTCACACTGCTTATTCAAAAAAGAAACACACAATACCTTCAGTACAGCATGTGCAAGTGCCCCACAGCATGAAGAACCCCTCCCACACTTCAAAACTGGCCTGCAGCATAAGCAGGTCCACCCTCCAGCACAAGAAGCTCTTCGAGACGCTTCAGCTTGGCAGCCCTCACTTTGTCCCTTCTCTTGTTCCTCCGGTCCTTCACGTACTTGATGCTGTTCTGCACTCGCCTTTGCATCCTGGCTGCTCCCAGTCTCTTCATATGGTGGCCAGTTTCAAAGCCAAAGAAATTAGCTGTGTCCTGGGAAGCAGCAGCTCCAAAATTAAACTCTCTGGCAGCAGTGGTGACGGCAAACTGGACACGCTTGCGGGATGCAAAATGGTCCTTGGCACAGCGAGCCCAAATCAAGCTGTGCAAACATTCATTTGCATTTTGTGTCTTACCAGACACACACCTGCTCAGCAGTTGATCTTCTGAAAGCCGCTTGTAGATTGGCATCAGGTGAGGAGTAAGCTTTTTCTCGTTGAGGGGAGTGTGGACCAACTTGTCGTGTGGCCCTGGCACTTGATGCTTGGTGAGTGCTTCTTGAAAAAAGCACCAGGAGTCCACTCCTGTGGGGCAGAGTTCATGGCGAGGCCTGTCATCTGTAGAAAAACAGTGATGCAGGGATGCCATCACTGCTTTCTTCATCGAGTCCACACTATTGCTGCCACGTATGGCCCGGTTGTAATATATGGTCATTTTCCTGATGGCATTCTGTGTCAGCTGACCCTTTCCCCGCCCCCCCAAGGTGACCCCTCGTTTACGGCAATCTGTCACAATGTTCCGAAGTGCTGAGCCCAGTCTTTTGCTGACATGATTTATGCATTCCTCTTTGTCGATCTCAATGTCCTCTCCATAAGGCTTGATCTTTGTTAGCTCAGCAAAGGTCTTGGCATCACCGTCAGACAGGAGAGTCGTGTAGCGCAGTTTATGTCTCTGCACAGACCGTCGCCAAAGAACCCGGGCTGCCTCGACCTCCATCATTCCAGAAGAACCTGCAAAAATGAAACGTGTGAGAACCCGTGTTGCAAGAAAAGTAAACCTGTCAACTAATAGTAGTAATGTTCAATCTGCTATGAAAAATAAAACAATTATAAAACTAGGAATAAAACCCCTATGTCGTATTCATAATTTTCATATTTTTTGTTGTTGATTGTGAAGTTCAGATCTCTTCTGAACAATGTGCAACTGCAAATTGAGATCTCTTCAGAATTTTCTCTCTTGTTTGAAGAGATCAGTTATACATAACAGTTATTGCTTTGATTCCAGACAAAGATTATCAGCTGACTGTCAAAGCAGCAAATTATTTGTGTCACTGCCAGTCCACAATATTCCATCAGTACTACTTGCCAATACTGAGTATGTATACAAATGTATTCAAAACTAAATGAAGGAGTTACAAATAAAATGTAAAATAGAAGTAGTAAGTTACCTGTGAAGTTTTTGTCACACTCATCCACATGTTTCACAAGCCATGGTGCATATTCCTCTGGCTTGTCCCGCTGCAACTTCTGGCCTGTTGTCTCACAGACCTGGCAGTATGTACACATGACATGTGCATCAATACAAAGTCCCGTGAGGAGATCCACAACACATCCCACTCCAACGTGGGATGAATGACCACGTGTTAGCCATGTGCCATCAAAACTAACACTGATGTTGAGCACATCATCCTCTGCCAGCGTTGTACCAGAGTGCTTGGCGTGAACTTCTCGCACGTAGGCCACGGTCTGACCAAAGACACGGTCTTCTAACAACTCCAACTTGGAATACATGGCTTTAGCATGGCTGTGAAATGTCTTGTGGTGCAGTCCAGGCAGGTCCATGCTCTCACAGAAGTTGTTAAAAGTACTGGAACCTAATCCACACACTAGAGATGAGTATACTGCCTGCCTGTTGATGTCAAATATCTTTGACTTCAAGTCCCTTTTTGAGGCTAAATACCTTTCTGAAACAACCTGTTCGCAAGATGAACAATATACTTGGGCATGGACAGCTAAACCCTGTGGCTTTCTGGTGTCAGTTTTGAGTGACAGTGTGTTACTTCTGCACACAGGACAGCAGAGACAGTCAATGAGGTGTCCAACTTCTTTGAAATCCACCACTCCCCTCCTCGTGTCTGTCTCCACTAGCACTCCCATCTGCAGATGTCGACGACATAGATCTTCTTCCAGCCTCAGACGACAGAACATTTTCGTATGAATCTCTTTTAAACTGAGTTCTTGTTCTCTCACCGAGAAGTGTGTTATCAGAAGATGAAGTTGATGGCACAGAAACTGGCAACACGTGGTTTACGTCAACTGGCACTCGACTGGATTCGGTCACTTGTGAAGGAGTAGATGCTGTTGTAACGCTTTTCATGCCCCTGTTTATATTTTTCAGTTGTTGTTTTCTTTTATTCTTGGTTTTTGGCGCCGATCGGACGGTTGACTGCTTTGTGCGAACCATTTTTGTGAAGGTAGCGTGGTTTTCACAGAACATAAACAGACGCCATTGTGGAAAACCCGCTGTACCACGTGACCAGCTTTGGCTAATCAGAGCCTCCGAATTCGAAAACCTGAGGTCATATCTCCTAATAAGGAGGTTATCGTGGATTTCCCTTGGATGAAAATGACGTTGTTGTGCCGAAGTGATACGGAAATCAACGAAGAAAAAGCCACAGGGCGAAAGGGGAGGTAATGACGCGCACAACGGTATGCAACATGTCAGGGTCCATGTCGAAGCAATATCCGTTGCTAGGGATGGAAAATCGACATTTTTGAGCACGGATTCAAACAAAGAATCACAATCACGCGTGGGTTGGTTACTCATAATTAATTTTAATGCATCAAAATGACATTTTTGTGAACAATTCACTACACGTATTGAAAGTAGATAGATCAGAGAGTTCAAGACTGCAAAAAAGTCTAAATACAACATGTCATCGAAATTTCACATTTTTACACCCGCACATGGCCTTAAGTTCTATATACTCTGTGCTTTATCATCATTCTACTGCGATCATCATTCTACTGCGATCTTGAGACCTGCGGCCTTGAAAGGTCACCTTTTTGTGTTCCTGAACAATTGGTCACTTGGTATGAAAGTTCTACTGTCATATATGTATTACAACTATCATGCTGCCAGAGTTTGTGGCAGTCAGTACTACCCATGATGAATTTGATACTAATTAGATAGACAAGACAATGTGGCTGTCAGATTACATTTAGCCAGTATTTACAGGTGTGCGAGAGAGAGAGATAGATAGGTAGTTACTGCCTTATAATCAGCTTGTGATCAGTGGTATGTAATGCACAAGACTGAGCATTCATGCCACACAGCTGTCTGCCACACTGTGTGCGGGTGTGGGTGAGGATGATGGTGAGGATGATGGTCCAGTGTATGAGAGTGATGGATTGTGCACACCCCTGTCTGTTCAGCCTGCTCGTCAACCTGGGTCAGGTAGTGATGGGCATGCAGTCCACCAACCAGCTGGACTCCCCCATGGCACAAGCGGCGGCAGCGGCAGCCTCCTCCCTGGCCCGCCACACAGCAACCAACATCCTCAACCCGCCTGGCTCGGGCAAGGGCCTGCTGGGGGACGTGCCCAAACCCAACCCCAACCCAGCGGCCATACGCTTCATGAAGACACTGGAGGCGGTGGCTTCGCAGAAGCTGGGGGGGCAGAACCAGGGCTTCCTGTCAGCGCTCATGACCAACATCAACAGCAACCACTCCACCATGGGCACCATCGAGAAGAAGACCTCCCTTCTGGGGGAGCCACCCCAGCGCTCGCAGCAGCATGACGGGCCCGGGGGAGGCATGGGGGGCCAGGGCGGGGGGAGCATGGGTGGAATGGGAGGAATGGGCAACATGGGCGGAATGGGTGGAATGGGCAACATGGGGGGGATGGGCAACATGGGAGGAATGGGAAACATGGGTGGCATGGGGAATATGACTGGCATGGGCGGGATGGGCAACATGGGGGGAATGGGCAGCATGGACGGAATGGGGAATATGTCAGGGATGAACAACATGGGTGGCATGGGACAGCAGGGTGGAATGGGTGGTGGTGGTGGGGGTGGAGGTAAACAGAGCTGGGGGAGTGGCATGGGTCAGGGGGGGTCGGGTCGAGGCGCAGGACTGCTGGGGTCTGGCACCAACAATGCTGGCAACAGCAGCAGCAACAAGGCTGACAGCTACTCCACCTTCGGCTCCTACAGTGGGGGCTATGGGGTAAGGCTTCATTGTGTCTCACATGACCCTCCGCTCTCGGCTCTCTTTTCTCTGTGTTTGTCCTCTCTCTCTCTCTCTCTCTCTCTCTCTCTCTCTCTCTCTCTCTCTCTTGTGCACCTTTTTGTGGGCTAATTGTTTTTTCTTAATTCATGCTTTGTTGTGCTTGTGGTATTTTGGAGACTGGAGTATTGCAAAATTTCTGCTTGTAGTACTGATCAAAATTTAGTCTTGACACTGTTTTTGGGATCCTACAGTTTGGTGTCTGTCTTTGTTTGAGGTGTGAAATTGTAATTGCCTGTGGATGTTTGGTTCTGTAGTTGTGTATTGCAGAGCTATGTATTTTACAGTGTGTAAACTTGTGCCTGTATACCTAGTTGGAATCTACATGTTAGGGTATGTATGTATGCATTTCAGGACATGAGCGGCTATGGCAGTGGTTATGTGACAGAGGAATACAGTCAGTTCTCACAGGTCAGTTGAATAGGTGCATGCTGTGCTGCACATTGTGTAACACATATACAACTCGGGGTCAGTGGAGGAGGGTGGAGTACAAGCAACTGAGCAAAAATCATCTGGGTGACTGATTTGATTTTCAATTTGAATCCTGTTGTTTTCAACATGAACAATCTGTTTGATACCTTTTGTTATCCAGGCACTGGTAATGCATATGTAATAATTATGTTTGTTTAATTTTTTGTGATAATGTTTAAATTTAGAATGCCTTTCTCCCAGAATGTGTTAAAGTTTGATTCCAGAAGCCAGTTAGTGCTGCTTAAATAATACTTTCAAAAACTATGCAAGTCATCATATTGCCACTCTTACTGAAGGAATTTTACTGCTCAGAAGTATTGTGAAGTTTCTCACAAAAAATGTAAATGTCAGGCATGAGAATTGTCCACAAAAATGCAGATTTTTGTAGAAGTGAAACGGACTCCTCTGGAGAGAAAAAAATTGTGCATGGGGAAAAAAATTAGAGGACTAAAAAGAAGAAAATGGGAAGCACCAGTTTTGGCTCGGCACCAAGTACCTGCAAAACATTTAGAGCATGTTCACATGGTGCTATTGCCCATCTTAGTTGCTTTAAATGTGAATGCAGCGGCTTGCTGCTATTCTCACTGGCAGGCATTGCTGATTAGCACTGAATGCAGTCATTCCTACATGCTTCTCCACCATTTTTCAAGAAAGAAAAAATGAATGTTCTGAAAGATTCACCATGCTTGAGTTGTCAACCATGTCAAAATGTTTGATGACTGCAGCTGTGTCAGTAAAAGTGGGAGTTGGTAATGGTATCGCTTTCGGCCTCAGTTGCGTAGATTTTGGTGGGGGGAAGGGGGGTGGGGGTGTTCCCCTGGACCCTACTAGTTTTCAGTTTTTCCACTGAAGCAATTTTCATGCCTGAAATGTGCATCATGAACAAACTGCTAATGCTACAGAAAATACAAGCCTGTTTTCTTTCCTGTGTGCACACAACAGGGGGACTACGGCGCTGGTGGTTATGGAGAGGGCATGTATGGGAATGATCAGGTAAGACGACACATTGACAGGCTCACACCCAACATCATAACTATATTCACCCGCTGACTAGGCTGCAGTCAGTCAGACTTGATGATTTGGAATAGGATTAGTCAAAAGGTTTGGGTGAACATACAGCACAGATAAGGCGGACCAAGTGGACAGTAATAAATGTGTTGTTTGCTGAACCAGGTATGTAACACATTTTAGGTGAAGTGTCTGGATAGAGACTGAAAAATGAGATGGATATATTCATTGTCTTGGCAGTGGGACCCATTGCAGCAGGGGGTACATGAACACATGAAGTATATTGTTTATGCATAATTCACTAAGTGTAAGGCATCAGGCATATAAAATGTGTCAGGTGTAACATGTCGGGTGCTTAAATCACTTAGTGTAACATGTCATGCGTAGATCACTGAGTGTAACATGTCCAGTGCATGACTCAGTAAGTGTAAGTTGTGTTGCCTCTTTGCATGTAGAAGTAAGTGTAAGTGTGTTGCCTCTTTGCATGTAGAGTGGTTACCAGTACGGAGACTACAGTGGCAGCTATGGAACAGGACAAGACAGCTATAACTTCCAGGGCTCAGGCAATTACAACACGGTACGTCCACAACACATTTCTCTGTCTCCAACACTTTCTCCACTGTTCCTGCAATACTTAACCCTTTTGCAGCCTGATATTTGGGTGAAAGTTGTTAAGTATTCAGGATTTCCATGAGGAGTTTAGCCACCGGTCTAGTGAAAATTTATTTGTCTTGGTGTGTGTCAAAATAGTGTTAAATATTGGTACATGGTCTTTTAGGGGGGGAAGTCTTTGATGACAGTTTTTTGTTTGTTTGTTTTTACAGAAATGGAAACGCATGGTTCCATCAGTGGTCATGTGGCCCCACATAATACAGCTGTGAAAGTGGGTCATGTCCTTTGGAATAGGGAGAGGATAGAGTGTTGGATACCAAAAACTTGAAGTCATCAGTAGTCCTTAGTCTGGTTGTAAGCTGTGGTTTAATTTGATTGTGAAAGACATGGTTATAATGATATGTGTTTTATAGGATCAGTCTTATCAACAGAACTTTGGGGACTACACCGGGGGCTACAGTGCAAACTCTGGTACAGGCAGCTCTGGCTTCGGCTTCGGTCAGAACCAGTCGGGAAACTTCCAGGTAAGCTCAGTGCCTGTGGGTGCACATGCATGTCTGTGTGCGCGCACTTAAGTCATATGAGTCTGTCTGCCCTCTCTCTCTCTCTTTTGCTGTACTTGGACCTTTGAATTTCGCATGATTATCATCACTGATGAGCTTTGCCTGTTACACCTGTTTGGTGGCCATGACCTAATTATGAGGCTATAGCTGTCTATGAAAGAAAAAACGAAAGCAGCATCTTTCAGCCAGGTCTGTTCTGAGTGACTTGAGACTTTTCAGCATAGTTATGTACATGAACAAGATCGTTTACATATTTTACGACTGTGGTATGTCCTGCATGATAGTAATTCACAATTTAGTGGGGTGGGGGGTCCTGCATACACTTAGTCTTTTTGTTTTCTTTGAGACTTTAAGGTCAAGGTCTGTCAGACTTTGCATGTTTACATCTGTCAAACTTTAGTGGATCATATGAGTTTTGATGACTGCCTGTTTTCAAGGTCTTAAAGGAATCCAGAGCAGAAACAGAGAATTTCCACATTTTAAATGTGTTTGTTACTTAATGTTTTATTGTTTTGTTTTGGGGGTTGTTAGTTTTCTGTTGTTGTTTTTTTGTTCTGAAAAAGGATATATAAAAATAAAAAAAATAAAAAAAAGATGAGGGTGGTTTAGAGTACAGCACTAAATGGAACAATGTGTGTTTGTGTGTGCAGGATGGGGGTCGGGGTTTTGGCGGGGGTGGGGCAGGAGGCACCTGGGAAGGAACCCAAGGTGGCAGTAGCACCAACACAGCCGGCACCATGGGAGCAGGCATGCGCAACACCATGCCGATGTCAAAAAACTTCTCTGGCGGGGGGGCGGGGCCTGGGGGAGGGGGAGGGGTCGGCCAAGGGGGCGTGGGCGCTTTTGGTAGCGGGGCCAACAGCCAGGCAGGATTTGGAGGTGGCACCTCAGGCGGGGCTGGGATTGGGGCCGGCAGCAGGCAAGGCCTGTTAGACCCGCCGGCCGCCATAAAGGGTTCTGGCGGCATGGGGGGGAGCAGCTTTGGGGGGCAGGGCTCTGGGGTTGGTGGGATGGGGCGGACTGTGGTGCCCAACACGGACAGCTACCAGACTAGCTCTGGCCAGGGCTACATGGGGGGCAGCAGTGCCATGGGCAGCAGCGGTGGCATGGGTGGTGGCATGGTGGGCAATGGTGGCATGGGGGGCCGCAGCGCCATGGGCTCATATGGCGCCACAGGCTCTGGAAGCTACGGGGGCAGCGACATGGTGGAAGGCTACAACACCAGCGCCGGTTATGATGACAGCAGCAACGGAGGTGGCTATGGAGGGTATGGTGGTGGCATGGGGGGCAACATGTCCTATGGCAGCTACAACCAGTCATCCAACTACAGCAACACAGGCGGCAGTGCTGGTTACGCTTCTGCTGGGGGTGCTGGAGGAGGACTGCTGTCCACACCTGTAAGTTTTCCTTTGTGTTTCTCTCATTTGTGTGAGCCCCTGAGTTGAGAGGAGAGCAAGAATTGTCAAGTTCAACGTTAACAAGCTCTTTGCACTTAAACGGGTCTGCAAGTTCATGATGCTCTGAATCTCAAAGCATACTGCTGTAGTTTTCATGCTGCTGCAGTTTTCAGACAAAGAAGCATTACCAACTATAAGGTGCACCCCCCAGATTTGACTATGGGAAGCCCTTAGCTAATGTGCTGCTGAGTATAGCTGTGAAACTGTCAAAAAATAAACAAAATACACACAAAGCAAATGTGAAAGTTAAAAACTAGTGATCTTGTATGTGTGAGGACATGACATTTGGGTAGCAATTATAAAAGTGTTGGTTCTCCAGTTTGTATTTATAAGCTGTCGATGTCCACACAGTTGATTTAAAGAGATCAGTAAACAAAGTGGTGCAGTTTCTGTTTCCTGCAAGTGACCACACAAGTCTGTTAGTGTTACAGATATAAAACTAGTGACTACAAGGTGCAGCAGGAAAGTTGGGGAAAGGCATTGCTTTACTGGAAACAAAATCACCCAGATTGTTTTAACCGTCTGCTACTGTTCGTACCCGTTTCTTTCATCTGTTAGTACTGTAAACCATGTCCTCTCTTGATCTGCACTCCAGCTCTGTCTGCCTCAGCAGCATAATGCCCCAGAGTTTGACCTGATGCATCCTCTTGTCTTCTCCTTCCCTCCCCTAGGCACCGCTCACCCCGGCTGGCACCAAGCGCAGCTACAGTCACCTGCTGCCCAAACCAGAGCCAAGCCCAGAGAGCGAGTACGTCGGCCAGCACTCACAGGGTCTTGGGGGGCACTACGAGAAACGGGCACGCCTCTTTTAGAGCCAGTTTCTTCAGTTGTCAGCAGGTTCATTGGTTAACACTCTGCAGCCATTTTTGATGTCGTCCTTGTGTTTTCTAAACAATTTTGTCAACTCTTGTTCACCCTGTTTGTAAAGAAACAAATGAAGAAGAAGAAAAAAGAGCCCCCCCACCCCCAAACTCCCCCAAACAAGTCATTGTTTTTCATTACAAGAAGTGGCCATGTCTGTTCCAGTGCACTTGTGTGTCACAGTGTCACAAGTGATGTGATTTTGTCATCAATCATTTCATTGGCCATTGCTGGTAGTAGCACCTGAAATGTGTTTTATTAACTTCATAAAGACTTTACCTTTCTTTGCTGCGGGAATTTTATTCCATCAAACAGGATGGTTTGAATTGTCCATAATCAGTTGGGTTGACAGGTTTGTGTTTTCAGGATACTGGCTGTTGTGATTATAATTTCAATCTGTTACAGTTCCTGACATTTTTGTTTCCTCAACATGTTTGATAGTTGAGCAATACTACAAAATTATTATAACTTTCCATATTTCAGTTATTAATGTAAATTTATGTTTGTGTTTAGTGTGTTTTCTTGGGTTTTGTGTTACTGTGTAAATGTAATAGTTACTAACAGACAGATCACTGTGTTTATGTTGGCGTGTATTCATATTTTACTTTTTAAAAATATTTTATGTCCAGCCAACATTTCCTTGCAGAAGTGGTGATCCACTTTTGTTTTTCCCAATGATAGTTTGTCCCTCCTCCTCCTCCTCCCCCCCCCCCCCCCCCCCCCACCCCAATCTTTTGAGTACATGCACTCTTCTGTACACAAATACATTGGTGCACTCTTGCAATCCTTCAGTTGCGAAATATATCAGTACATAATCTTCCTCCAGAAATACATTGATTGCATTCTTCCCTCTGGAAATATGCTATACACCTAATATGTATCCAGAAATAGAAGGGTACATGCTTTCTGCAGTTCATGCAGGGAAAGTTGGAACTGGCTAAATGTCTTGTGGCCCACATGTTGTTTTAGATTCTGTTTTAATGTGAAAACCACTTTTATGGAGTCGTCACACACACACACACATGCATACAAGTGTTAGTTTTACCATGTTGTGTTTGTACCAGGAAAGAGAATGCCTGCCCCATTTTTAGCATCTGTATGTATACCCATAGCGGCAGCTGTGGAAGGGGAAGATGTGACAGTGAATGAGACCAGAGATTTGAGAGTGTATGCAGTGTGATTTTACACTTGATGTTTGGACCATTTACATTTACACCACGACCCAGGACTGTCCTGCACCTGGCTCCTGCTGCATTCACATCTACAGTCTGGAACTGCACTGATTCAGTAGTTTGACGTTTTCATTGTTCCAAGTGTGTCACAGAAGGCAGGTGGTGTTCAGTCCAGCTCCAGGAGCTGAGCTGTGCGCAGCTCGCATTAGTCTGGGGGGGATGTGGGGGGTGCAGCCAAATGTAAACTCAAGAATCCTGCACCCAGCACAGAAAGCTTCACTAGCATAAATGACCCCATGGACTGTTTTTTTGTGCTAGTGTGTGCGCCAGTGACGTGAGTGTGTGCTATTATTTGTGTCATAAATTGAATGTATTCAGTTGGTGGGATGTTTTTTTCTTCTTCAAATTCGTGCTGGATCATCTGATTTAGTCAAACTTGAATTTTTGTGTCTTGATTAACTATGATGAATATCAAAATAAACTCTTGTGAACAGGTCATTGATTTGCCCTTCTGTGTATGTCATCGTATTGCCGTTTGTGTTTGTGCCAGCATTGTGTTTTGGTGTTGCCTGTCCACGTGGACGTTTAAAAAAAATTAGATTAAAAATGAACAAACACACACATCTGTTAAGCCTATGGGACAATACAAAACATACCCACTGTTCAGGATAGATTCATCTTTCCAACAAAAACAAGTATGATGGAAATGAAATGATTTAGCATTTATTTGGTTCACATCAGAGAGGGGAAATGATGTATTTTTCTAATCTTGTTAGTGGGTCAAACAATTTCTCTATTTTTCTATCTCTCTCTCTTTTTGTGCTGCTTTTTATTCATTTTTTTATGCATGTGGACATACAAACACACACCAAGCAGACACAAATGGATCTCTTAATATGACTTAAAATTAATGTCGGTGGGTGTAAAACAGTATTGAGACTTTAAATGCAAGCCTGTGTAACAGTATTCAGACTGTGAATGCGAATCTGTGTAACAGTATTGAGACTTTGACTTTGAGTCTGTATAACAGTAAGTATTAGGCCAACTGGCTATGGCACAACCAGTAACATTGTCATTTTTAGGATATTATGAATGTGAAACTTTGTCTGATGGTTGTACCACTGAGCTTTAGTTAGTTCAAGATGGTTATAATTATATATATGTGTGTGCGTTGGTGTGTGTGTGTGTGTATGAGCTCAGGAAGGCCCATATGCACTTCACCCCATCTCAGAAGTTTCCCAGTGTTGCCTCGATCTACATGAGCAGTATCAAGTGGTTGAAGCTGAAAGTGGTATTGTTCAGTAAGTTCTTATCTGATGAAGTACAAACTTTGCATGACTTGAAAGCATGGATTAGATCTTGCGTGCAAGGTGGTATTAGACTGTAATGTGCAATTAAGGGAAGTGTGTTTAAATGAGGCTTTGCTGTGCTTGGTCATGAAACTGTTGTCTGTGGAGTGCTGTCTGGTGACAGGCAACATTGTAAGGTCCCAGATGCTAAGGAAATGTCAAACTGGTTGTGTTTGATTGGGATTCTGCATGACAGAATGTAATAGTTACTTCATTTAGAGTTTTCTTGGGGTGGGGTATTTAGTGCAGGAGAACTAAATGGGGCATTTAGTGCAGGAAAACTGAAAGCAGTCACATACCGAACTTGTCTCCTGAACAATGGTTGTCTTACCTCCGTGAAAAGACAGAAGAACTGATTGCAACAAGAACTGATTGCGACTACAACAAAAGTCAATTTATAAATATCACAGTATAACGTTATTGCAACACAGGAACAGGAAATTAGTTGAGTTGCCTGTCTCATTTACAGTAATGCGGTCACACAAGTAAAAAACGACAAAAACTAACAAAAAACAGTATCAACAAAACCGCACACACGACACGCATTTCAATAAAGCAAACACTGAAACCAGGTGAACACAAGTATAAATTAGCAAGTGCATTGCATGTACCCACATACACGCAGAGAACTCGGAACTCGAGAAGTTTATTATACACGGATTGTAGTTCAGGTTCTGTCCAAAAAAACTAACTAGTCCTTGCTAAACTACCGATGAATAAAAAATACAGGGCATCATTTGTATACACCTAAGCATCAATGAGTAAGTGTGGGAGGGAGAATGGGGAGGAAGCCTGTTAAATCGAATAATTTTAAAAGCAAATCTATTTGTCCAGCTTTGCCAAAGTAGAAGGTCACCTTCACCTCCCCCCCCCCCCCCCTTTTGCAAAAGCACCCTCGCTCTCCCCCCCCCCCCCCCCCACCCCCACCCCCCCACCCACCCCGCCCTCCCACCAACAGCGGTTTCTCGTCACACCTCCGCAGTCCTTGCGACAGGTATTGTTCAACCAGTCAACTAAAATGATAAGCAGCGAAGGGGGGGGAGGGGTATCGGCATACGGAC
>OY757545.1:21668946-21739700 GCA_963584105.1 Alviniconcha strummeri | reverse complement strand
CTCCCGTTAAATCACGCACACATACGTTAGAAAGATAAGAAGATGAAGAACACAAAACAAACAAAACCGCCTGATGCCATTTCTGCTAAATCTTTAGCAGTGGCTATACGCTCTCCATTTTCGGGCTGATTTTGAATCTTTTATCAACATTATTAAAAACAGCAAATTTCAGGCAGCAATTTAAACACCAACAGCATTAAGTCCTGATCAGCTTTTCCCGCATGTGTATGTGTTTGTGGAGAACTTATTTTTTAATAATCCATTTGACCCCCCCCCCCCCTTCCCCCAACTCAACGGTTATGCCAAACATGAAAACAATAATTTATTACAAAGTGATACAATAACTGAATGAAGAAGCTGTCATCCAACAGAACAATCTTACTGGTCAAAAACAGAAATGTCCTCATTTAGACCAATCTCCAAATCACAATTTCAAGGGTCTCTGGGGTGTGTGGGGCAACCTGCACCCCTGCATTTCACATCATTCAACTTTTCCTTCTATATGTCAGCAGCACTTGCTTTAATATTTTAAAGCATTTGTTTTATGGTTCCAGCTGTAGCTGGAAGCATCCGTTTCCAAGGCAACTCTGGGTATATTTTTCAAGGGGCAGAGTGGATCAAATGCAAGTTTTCCCAAGTATTTAAATACCAACTTGGTCAAACAAAATTACAAACTGCCCAGCAGAGAATGTACCTCAGTTTTACAATACAATCAGGGAAGGACACTTAATGACCCATTCTCAAGTTATCCCTTTTCTTATTTCAACCACCAGATTTCATTTACATAATCAACACTTGCCACACTACTGACAGATGTAATGTATTTGATTTTAATGGTGATCCTGTATCATAACCAAGCCAACTTCCACTGAAACAAGCCACGGTGTTTCTTTAACCTTTTAGTTTCCACTATCGTTTTTATAAGTAATTCTCTGTCCATGGCCTAGTGGAACTTGATGCAAACTCTTTAAAAAAAAAAAAAAAAAAAAAAAAAAGGAAAGGCATTCATCTTGTTCCATTAAAAAGCTCACTTTTTTTTCTCTCTCTCTCTCTCTAGAACACTGGCAGTGATCTTATTATCTGAATTTGTATAGTTCATATGTTTTTTTCCTCCCTTTTGCCTGCTTAGTTGTAATTTTTGTATTATTGTAAGTGCTGTGTTACCATCCTGCTTTGTTTTGATCTGTTACTTTAGTGCAGAATAATCTATGTTTCCAATGAGCGTCCTGAAGATTTTTTAGAGTTCAGTGTTCCTGCTAATACAACATCAGCTGGCAAGTTATTCCAGTTGTTTATAACTCAGTAACTCTTTGTTGCAGACTCTCTTTAAAACAGTTTGAAACTATGATTAACAAATTCATACAGATCATTACACGTGTGGACATAAATAATAAGGCATCCCCTTGTATTTGCACTTTGAAGGAACTTCCATTCTCAAAATGGGTTTTGTTCAATGGGTAGAAATTCAACTTTAAAAATGTCAAATGACAGGTTCTGTTTTAAAATGCCTTTCCATTTTTTATATCGCATTTATATATTTTTAATACTTTTATTTTGTATATAATATATATAATTATAGTGAAACTGTATCATCCAACACATGAGAACTGTGCACAGATTGCCCCAGGCCAAACAACAAAAGCACCACTAGTATGTGTCTGGCCATCTGTAATACTTAATGGTCTTATCTTTGTACATTCATGTTATAAAGAATAAGTGAATCCATGCAAACTGTCACAGATCCAACTTAAAAATTTGACATAAAATCAACCAGGCATTTTTTCATAAAAATCCTCAGTTCCAAAGTTGTATTTTCTCTTCTACCTACTGGATAGAACCTGTTTTGAGAATGCGCAGTTCCTTAAATGCTACCCAAGTGCAGGTGAACTTTGATACAACACTACTACTCCATATAACACTGTTTGCCTTTGAACACAATCACAGCATGGCCCCGCTCATTCTTTCACACATGTATACATGCAGCAGTGCTTTGTGTGTGTCTTTCTGTTTGCTTCTTGGATTCCTCTGCTTCAGCTCACTGGCTACCCAGTAGCATCAGGCCAAAGTTCTCCATCACAAACCTGTTCCCCTGCCTATTTGGGCAGCTGTACTCCATCTTCAAAGATGCAAATTTACAGCTGGATGGATGAAGGCCACTGCGGTCTTGCAGGATTTTGCCCCAAATTCTTACAGCTGATGGGGCTGAACGGTGGGGTCAGAAGCACTTTGGAACCAGAGTACTCCTACTTCTACCACAAAATGAAACACTGGAACCATGGCAGGTGACCCTTGGTATAATCCTCTGCTCCATGCCCCAACAGAATCAGGTCAAGCAACTCCCTGAAATTCTGACAGATTCCAGCAAGAACAAAATGTGTTAAAATTCCATTTTTTTAATCCAGGACCATCCAAAGCTGGAGTTGTCAAAAACATCAGCAGCAGGAGCTCCCGCTCTGGCATCATTCAAGCAGGCACCCAACAAAACCCTCTTTCTAGCCTAGGGTTTTTGGTTTGTTTTTTGGTTGTGTTTAGTTTTTTTAACTGAAGAAGGGCAAACAATAGCTACAGAGAGCTCTATGCTAGCTAGGCTTTTATTTTGGCTGGAATTTTTTTAATGTCTTTTAGAAGACTAAGATCTACCCTTTGCCTGCAGGTGGCTGACTGGGTGTAAAACACCAAGTTACTTACTGCAGTGTGAGGTCAGCCCACCACTGAACAGAAGAGGACAACACTCCCATACTACTCACTGCCTGCAGTGAGGGCCAGACACCCTCTGTCAAGTACAAGCACTGGTATCTCCCAGCAGAAAACAACAACTCTCCCTTAGCTACCCTGTCTAGAGTGTGGGGCCACCCCACTACCAAGGCAGAGGACAATGGCACTCCTGAATCTACCCTCTGCCCATAGTGTGGGTCAGACTCACTTCCAGCATGGTACATCCAAGCACAGGATGACAATTACACACTGAAGGTCAAATCCCCCTGCCAGCACTGGGATCTCAAAGCAGAGGATGACAACACTGCTGTGCCTACTTTCTTCCTGGACCATGGGGTCAGCCCACTTCTGAAGCACAGGATAACAGCTAATGCTCCTGTAACCACTCTCTGCCTTACGTGTGGGGTCAACCCACTTCTGAGGGAGATGATGACAGCACTCCTCTGCCCATAGTGTGGGTCAGACCCCTGTCAGTCCATGAACCGGTATGTCCAAGCAGAGGATGATATCATTCTTGTACCTACCCTGTCTAAGGTGTAAGGGGAAACCCATTGCTGAAGCAGAGGAATGACAACACATTCCCGCATTCTCCCTCTGCCAGTAGTGCAGGTCAGACCACACTGCCAGCACTGGTACCCCCAAGCAGGGGATGACACAAAATTTACACTCCTGTGTCTACCCATTGCCAGACGAATGTGCTCAATCCACTTATGAAGCAGGAAATGACAACACTCCTGTATCTACCCTTTGCCTGGAATGTGGGTCAGACCCACCGTCAGTCCATGAACTGGCATGTGCAAGCCAAGGATGAAAACACTCCTGTATCTACCCTGTCCTGAGTGGCGTCAAACCATTGTTGAAGCAGAGGATGATGACACTCCTTGTGTCTACCCTCTGCCCATGGTGTGCATCACTCACTTCCCACAGTGGTACCGCCAAGACAATTACACTCTCATATCTACCCTCTGCCTGGAGTGTGGGGTCATCCCACCTCTGAAACAGAGGACAACAACACTCCTGTATTTACTCTGTATGGAGTGTGGGGTCATCCCACCTCTGAAGAAGAGGATGAGTTATTCATGTATCTACCTTCTACCTGGAGCTGGGTCAGACCCACTCAGTCCTTGAACTGGTCAGTCCAAAGACAGGATGACAACACTCCTGTATGCACCAACCCTGTCTAAAGTGTGGGGTCAGCCCATCACTGAAGCAGAGGATGACAACCCTCTGCCAAAAGTGTGGGTCAGATCCAATGCCAGCATCAGGTTCTCCAAGCAGAGGATTACACCACTCCTGCCACCGGCAAAATCAGAGGACAGCTCTATTTAATGGTGTTAACTGTGTCAAAAGGTTTCACTAACTGCTACATCCGATCACTTCACAGCAAAATGCAGGTAAAGTACAGTTCTCTAGGGGTAACCACTTTACAACACCATTCATGCAATGTTCTGGTGTACTGAGATTCACCTGCACCTGTCATAGCATGGAGGGGAATGATCACACAGGAGTGCAGCTGACGGCAACACGTCCAATATCCCTTCACAAGCAATGCAAAACTGTCACCGGCAGACACTCTTCATTTTTTGCCTGTCATTGAGTCACATGGTATACAAAGACATGTCTGTCAGCCAACAGCACTACTGTAGACCCTTTCACATCATCACTTGGCACATTCACATGAAGTCGTCCGAATCACTGCCAGCATCCTGAAAAGACACACAGTGACAAGTAAGCTTCCGAGAGCAGTAAACTTTAAAGACAAGCACATTTAACATGGGTTCATGTGAAATGCTGAACCTGGTCCTGAAGGCTTTCAACCAGCTTTTCAAACCTCACCAAAAGTGAAGTGGGAGGAACAACTTGGAGTGCATGTGAACATTATAAATCAGAAAAAAAGCACAGAATAGTGAACTGAGATTTTGAACTTTCGCTGTGGCTTTGACCTTGAAGATAGCAATCCAAACTGTTAATCAGCACTCCAGCTCACACCGAAGCACCAGCACAGCAAGTACATACTGCAACAGCTTTATCGGCACAGAACCTACACAGGACATTTGATCTGACCTCCCACTATGACCTTGACCGTAGCTAGCAATCCAAACATATTTCATTAATTATATTCCAGTACATGACCACGCTTGAAAGAAAAAAAGGGATCACCAGTACAGAAGATACAGTAGGGGAAAAGTGTGGTGGAAAAGTGTGGTGGAAACAGTGCAATGGAGATGATTCACAGAAGTAAAATGCAAGTTTCACACACACACACACACTGTTATAGGTTAATGAGTAGTGCACATTATATCTAGCAGACAGATCTACCAAGAGAAAACCAAACAGAGAAGGCAAGAAAAGACAGGAGAAAGCCTGTCAAAGGGCTTGCACTCACTAGATTCGAGGTCATCTTTTCAGCTTTCATCAATGAAGCATATGACCTGAAAAGCAAAAATACCAAAACTAACACTGAACATGCCTGAAAACAACAACAAAAGAAGACCTGCAGTTTATCCTAAACCTACTTGAGTAATTATGCTGATTTGTTCTTTAACACTATTCCAGCCAAACAGCCTCCTTCCTGAAAAGCACACTTCCAAGTTAGATTATTATTGCATCACTACACTCTGAGTAATAGACTTGATTAGCCAATCGGCATGTGCAGATGAGACACATCAGTCTTTTGACTGCCATTTCCTCCAACGGTTCTGAATTATTTTGGTAAACTCTCACTCACTAGAGAGGCCAAGCTGATTGTACATGAGCAAGAGAAAAATGTTCTGATAAATCTTTCAAACACATCGGTGCTGCCATACTTTCGTTGGACCTTAAAACAGTGAAAAAAATGAACAAGAAAATACAACATTTGACTTAGCTTAAGGCATTGTGCTTTCCTATCCCAAAAACAACACTATCCAAACTGCATTCAAGTAATGGGGACTGTACTGTTCATGAATCAATATCTGCAATTCTCAAAACTATTCAGCTAGTGCTGGTGCATGAATTTGCAGGAAACATTTCTGTATAAGCAGCAGATTCTTCAAGTTCATTTATGAGTTAAAAGTTTTGTGTTTAAAATGAGTTTACCCCACCCCTCCCCATCCCTCTGTTGCCAAGCAGCAAAAGATGTTCTACCTCTGTTCTGCTCGTTCTTGCTTTAGCCTTTCCTCTTCTTTTTCTTTCCGTTTCATCTCCTGCTGCTTTTTTCTCAGGTCTTCTCGTTCACTGCGGTCCCGGGCTTCACGCTCAGCTCTGAGATCTACGTTCACGCGCTCCTCTTTTGTCTTGTTGAGGCGATTTACTACTTCATTCAGCCGTCGTTCTACGTGCACCTTTCTCACCTACACCGGAACACAAAGAAACAGTGCTCACCCTAAAATTCTACTGACTGAGTGGAAACATTACAGAAGAATCTTCAACAAAAATCACACTTTTCCCCTCAAAGAGCCAAACAACACCATCCCTTCAAAAAATCTCAACAAAAGCACACACAAACCAAACAAACTAAAAAACAAACTAAAAATATATCAAAACCACATAGAGCAAGTTGCGTAATCTACTTCATAAGTCTGTGATATTTCAAACAAAGTAATGTGAAAAAGTCAACAACAAAGCGCAGCAGGCTAATAACACATGAGGTCAAGTTACTCGAGCCTCTTCACTGATTTAACACAGTAAGAGACAAGAACTGAGGCGGCAAAGCACTGTTCACCTCTTTGTCTTTGTGGAAGCCAACCTGGCCGACATCCATGCTTGGGGTTTTCTTCAGGTTGGACCACATGGTATAGACCACATCAATATTGTTCATTTTGTTACCTGCACACAAAATCATCACCATCAACTACAGCAGCAGCCCCAACAAAGCATCAACATAGGGTACATAAAAAAAAAGAAATTATAAAAAGAAAGAAGGCATTTCTATAACGCAAGAAAGAAGGCATTTCTATAACGCAAGAAAGAAGGCATTTCTATAACGCCCATTTTTATAACATGCAAAAATACACTAGCATCATCATCATCATCATCACAAGGACAAATAATCATAACAGCCAATCCACTTGCAAACTCTGTTATTTTGGGGGGCAGGGGTGGGGGCACATGGTGGCTTTTCTTTCTTCCTTGTACGTGAGAATGATGGGCAAGGTTTGACAACTCATTCCCCACCTATGCATTTTTTCCAAAGTGGACATCAGCTTGTGCATACCAGTTTGACTCTTTTGGGCCATGGAACAGTCCGCAGTGACTCAGTGAGCTGGGAAAACTGTCAATGAATGCTCCCTGATAAGATGTGTGAGAGCATGTTTCTCTGATGGGATCCCACGCAATGTCTGAACAGCATAGTCAGCCTCCTCTGACTTCACTGGGTCAGGGATGCTGACATTATATGCATGTTTTGCAGTAACCTGCCATCTGCACTTTTGGCAGAGTGGCCAGGGTTTATTATGTTGAGTCTGGTACTTTACCACTGAGCTGTATCCCTGCCCTGTACAGACACAGCACACAGCACCACACAAAAATGCAATATGCACACGCACGCACACACACACACACACTGAGCAATGCAACACAGACAGACAGACAAACACACACACACACACTCTCTCTCGCACTTTTTCTTACACACACACCTTGTATACTATTTGCCTTAACAAGTTGAGCACAGTCATCTATTACTGCCTGTGGAATGTCATCGATTGTGTCACCCTGTTGAAAAGAAAAAAGCAAAGAAAAGATAAGCCACCACAGGCAAGTAATTAATGTAGCAGAAAATACAGCACAAGATACACAAACAGTTACACCCAATGGCAGTTTTTTTTACTCATCACACATTTTCAGATCAGTTTGCAATTTTTATGAGATCACGCTTTTGCCTTGATGATATAATCACAATGGTTGACTGGGCATAAAACACCAAGTTACTTTTGCCTTGATATAATCATTCCGGTTGACTGGGCATAAAACACCAAGTTACTTACTTAAACACTTGGAATATCAATGAATAAAGGGGAACAAGCCAAATACACAAACTGAAGATGGGGGTGGGGGGTCATTAACTAATGATGGCCATCTAGCAATACGTACACACAAGAAGCACTGGTACCTTTTCTTGCTTTGGATCTAAGCTCCTCAGACTGTGTCAGAGCACAGCCATGTTGGTTTGCTCTCCACCAATGAAGAGCAGAATAAGTTGGCTTGTGATGCATTCAATACATTTATCACATACTTCAGCGTTGCTTATCATGTTGCTGACACAGACTGCTGGATACAAAATGGCCCCCCTTTGGGGTTCTGCTTTTGCAACTTTTACCTTATTCAAGCATGAATAGAAAATACATATGCAGCAGTTTTTCACTCAATTTCTGTTCAAACAAACGGGACAAGAAATTGAGTGAAAAACTGCTGTATATATATGTATTTTCTATTCCATTCCTACTGATAGGGCCTGCAGTGCTTCTTAGTTTTACTTCCCCTTTAACTTAAGGAACAACAGCCACGTATTAACTATTATACATATAATATACCAAGAGTAAAACAGAGGAGAGTTCCAAGTCTACCAAGTGTTACTCACACCATGTAACCTGAGGTACACATGAGCTGAGGAAACTTTGTCCACATGAAACCTGAAACAGTAAGAAAGCAACTGAGATTACTATTACTAACCACCAAATCAGTTATGAATAGGCATGTGCGAGTGTGTTTTATATTATTTACAAGCACACATCTGGTCATGTATAATATATATGGTTCATACCTTTTGATTCAAAACAACAAGGACTTTACTTACCACACATCTTCTGGCCATCCCCAGCGAATCAATTCTTCATCTGTAATTAATGTAAGAGCAAAGATATTAAAGCAAACTGATCAAAACTTGAAAGTTTTCACATATAATTATAAACTTACAAGTTACATACAGAATCTTTATTGTCTATGAATAACACAGAAATTTGCCTTACGACTGCAACAATAACAAAAGTAAGTAAGTAAGTAAGTAAGTTGGTGTTTTACGCCCAACAATAACAAAAGCAAGAATTAGAATTCACATAATTTATATCACACCATAGTCAAATAAATTGCCCATTTTAACAATAAGCCTGTAAACATTTTTATTTTTTTTAAATCAATCTTAACTTGTTCAAGAAAGGTATTTGCTTTTGTTGGTTGGTTGGATTTTTTCTGTGTGTTTTTTAGATCATTTCTCCTTATGTCTACTTTTCAATCAGCTTCTAAAGACATGTTGACAAACTGTTGACAGTTTCTAAAACTAGTTATAAAGTTCATCCTATCAGCTGCTTTTTCTGGACTTAGTTCATTCAGTTAACGAATATTTCCTTAATTCTTAATCTTATGCCCTATTGCTGTTTCAGTGTTTGAAATTTATGTATTCCATAATAACACAAACATATACAGGAATTTTTGGTACTTACTTTCATGTTTATCAATGCCCATGTAAATGGTATATGAAGGAGACACCACTAGAAAAGAAAGAAAAAGGTTGGGATGCATTAATTCAAAAAATGTATAATAATAATAATGGTATTTAATTATAAAGCGCCAACCCTAGAAGCTTTACACTTAAAAAATTACGGTTAAAAACAACATCCATTTCATATATTATATACATGTAAAGGCTACATTATTTGAAAACACTGAAATGGCTACATCATTTGATACATCATCATATAAATGCTACATCATTTGAAATGCTCACACACATTTATGCATGCAGTGTCAGGGAGAGGGGTGTGACAAACAAAGAAAAGTGAAGTTCTTTTTCTTATCCTCCCATATCCATCTCATCTCCTGTGATCAATCTGGCAGCTAAGTGTTTCACTTGCTTGATCTAGTCTGCATCCTTGTTTTAGGTGAGGGTCAAATGATGGCACCATACTCCAGGATAGGGCAGATAGGGCCAGGTAGGCATTGCATAAATTACAAGGTGAGAGGCAGAAGCGTAGGTTCCTATGAATGTATAGGAAGACAAGTATGCTGTTTGTTCATTTTATGATACCTACTATGTGTGGGCCATATTTCAGATAATTATTTTGACAGCAGAATTCCCAAGCAGGGGTTGGATAATAGTTAATACATGTTCTAGTTGGGTGCTACAGACGGAGTAGATGAAATTGGAGGAGGGCTGGATGCTGAGGATGTACTCATGTAGGAAAGTTTCTTGTGGTTGAAGCTCAAACTGTTATAGTCATACCCCAGTCAGTGGCTCAGGTCTGTCAGGCTTCAGGTCTTCTTGAAGCTGTAGGTAGTTTTGGAAGGAGTTTAGTTTATGGTATAGGATGCAGTCATCAGCAATGAGATGCACTGTGGACTTTACTCTGTCAGGGAGGTTATCTCTAAATCACATTATGGCATCTATAGGTAAAGGAGTGGTATGACTAATGAGGACTGTGTTGGGGAGATGCCAGAGTCAACATGGTTTTGCCTGATGAGGACACACTGATCACAAGTCTCAGATGATCTTTTGTTTCATCAAGAAGTTGCTCAGTCAGGTAGGCAGGGGCCTCAGATTCCACACTTACAGAGTTTTTGAAGCAGGCTTTGGTGGGGGACAGAACCACATTGTAAACAGAGTGGCCATGTGTTGACCTTGATCTTGACAGATATGTGTCAACCTGGGCCATGTCTTGGCATAAATCATTAATAAATGTCGACAAAAAACAGGGAGAGCACTTAATCAATGTTGAGTCGAGATGACTCGTGTTGTGGTGAGGAGCTGTGTCTCACAGGAATAGCCAGCTTGGAATCTATGGTTGAGGGTGGTGAGGGTGCGGGTTTTCTTTACATGGATTAAAGTTAAACGGTTATACAAAATATGGCAGATAATGTGTCAAAGAATTGTGATTCTTTAAGTTTATACTATAGACGTATAGTATTATACATACTAGTATAATTTCACAGTGAGGACATAATGGGATGTAATGCGATGAAATAAAATAAAATAAAATGACACAATCAAGATCTCATTCCTGGCTGTAGCCGAATTAATCGTAGGACTAGGAGAAAAATTTCTGGTCTCCTGACGTGACTGATCAGCTAATGGTAAACATCAATGAGATACTTCACGTATTATGTTCTCCACTGAAAATGGCACGTTCACTACTGTAAGGGTATACATTAAACGTACCAGTACTTGTGAAGTAGAAAACCATTCTGTAGTTTGCTCTCCGTTGACTACCTGTCACGCCGCACAGCTAGAAAAAAAGCAACAGTTGAGCTTTTCATACTCTCATCCTAAAGAGTTATAATTCTAGGGAGTTCCTAGTATGCGCAATCAATGTTGAAGGACCGTGTGTGGGTGAAGAACAAAGTGCAGTTAAAACTGTTGATAGAAGTTAAATTCTTTGGATGATTTAAGCAAATGATGCATAATGGCTTCAAATACATTGACATAAATGTGTATGTAAATATATTTAATGTATACTCCCCGGAAAAGCAAAATGGTTACTAATCGAGCAGAAGACGAACTTCCACAGAGCTCTGTAATACTAGTCTTGATGCAATAATTGTTTGGATGTATTTGTGGTTTGTTTGGAATGATATATAAGCGACTTTGGTACCGCGACGTTTTGCGTTTGGATAAATATGGAGGAAGGTAAAACTCTCCTTTCTCGTCGAAGTTCCAGTAATCGGGATCATTATTTATCCTTTGTAATCGGAGAGGATGAGGAAACCGGCATCGAATTTGAACTGCAAAACAGATCTAGTGACTGCTCGAGCGTCTTCTATCATGACGACATTCACGGAGAGGCAAACGACCATGGAAGAAGCGACAGGAGAGTTACTGATGGAAGGCGTTTGCAATCTTCAAGGCCAACAGCACCTACTACTGCTACTACTAGTAAAGGCGGAATCAAAAAGTCCAAAAGCCTTGGATCGGATCATGTTGATATGCCAATCGAGAGCAGCAAAGATGTTGCGCAGGGGTACAAACGCAAGACATCAGAAAACAGGGAAGTCGTGTATGATTTCAGCTGGTTTGACATACTGATTGGCGTTGGGTCTATTGTCGTCTACTTTGTGGATGTCATAACAGATATAAAACTAGCCGTGGATTATTTCTTGGATTCCAAATGGTTTTTTGGTGGGGTGACAACAGCGTTGATTATTGGGCCCTCACTTGTCACATGCTGCTTTGGTTTGCACTGGTACATCATTGACTACAAAATGGAAAAGGAGGTCATCAAAAGGTATAATAACAAAAAGGAACAGACCATACACTACGTAACGCCATCACATGTGTGGTTCTTGCGATTTTTCTTTACTGCTCTCCTGTTTGGACCAGTTGTCAGGTATGTTGGCCTTTATTCCCCTGCTTTTTTGTTTTGTTTTTTGAATGGGGGCTAGGGGGTGGGGGGATATTCATCAAATGATCAACACCTTCCCCCAAACATATTGTGGAATTACTATTACAGTTTACACTAATTAGTAGAAATAGTGAAAGTGCAGTACTAATATTATACTACTAGTACTAATCAGATTATATTGATTGACTTACTCACTTAGAAAGGACAGCTCTATATTTAACCCCTTCCCTGCCCCAGCCTGTAAAATATCCGTGCTGAAAGATGTACAGCTGCACCTCAAAGTCAAAAACAGTATATTTTTGGTAACATCTCCTTTCAGTGTGATGCATTTTGATAAAAATATTCTCCAAGGCCAGTGTGAAAAAGAAAACAAAAAGGGCAAAGGGCTTCAAATTTTGCACTTTTATTGGACGTTTGCTCTAACATTTTTTGCTGCTGTTTATTTAAATGTAGGGGAGTGGGGATGGGGAATAGAGGGAAAGCAGGTTGGAAGCATGGATGAAGAGTCACAAGTCAGAGGTTGCTATAACTAGGTAGCGGCAGCCAAAATTTAAATTTTACAACAGCAATTTAATTTATACATTTTCAGACAGGCCATATTGATACAAGAAAATGAAGAAAAAAAAGTAACTGTTTATCTTAATTAGTTCCAAAGATATAGCCATTCGAAAATACAGTTTTGCGCGACAGTAAACAGTTTATTACATTTTCTCAAATTTACCCCCCATAGTGGTTCTCATGAACATGGGAGAATCCAAATACTTACACTTTTCAAAAGTATACCTTGGTTGCACTTTGTCACAGCTAAATCATATGGTCAGCAAAGAAAGATAAAACATAGGCAGAGGGCTGAAGTTGCTCCAAAAAGCAATTCTGAGCTTGCCAATTTGCATGAAAGAGCACTTTTGACACCACACAGTGGGTAACATATGGCAATGACAGCTTTCCCAATGGATTTCCAAGCAGGGTTTATCACAGTCTTTGCACTTATTTTTTTCTAAGCAGCTCTGACTCTTACTTTTAAAGTTACAGGGTCTTAAAGTTGGCAAAATCTTCAATTTGCACAGCGGAAAAAACACAAATATGTGGGTTGCCACACTTTAACTGGTAATAACTTGAAAACCACAACAGACACAGCAATGAAACTTGGCATGTACATTAAACTAAGTGTGAAGTACATTTGCAGCAACATTTGCAGTTATTCTGAGAATGATAGATCTTAAAGCCTGCAAAAACTTTTCACAGCGGAAAAAAAAAGGACAAATCTAATGGGTTTCATACTTTAACTCATAACTTGAAAACCACTACAGATACAGCCATGAAACTTTGCATGTACATTAAACTAAGTGTGAAGTACACTTGCAGCAGCATTTGCACTTATTTTGAGTATTAGTCTTAAAGTCTGCAAAATCTTAACTTTTCACAGCAGAAAAAGGACGTGTATGCTAAAGAAAACATGGTACAGCAGTATCACCTTTATCATCCATGAACACACAGGCCTACAAGGCTGTGATTTGGAGTCAGTTGACATGGTCTACAGGTGATTTCACTGTAAATAGCATCTGAGTGCTTGATATCTGCCAGATAAGTTCCTGCGAGATTCAACAAAGAACGAACATCCCTGGAGACTGATGAAGGTGCAAGTTGCAGATTCTTGGCAAACACAACTGCGGAGGAGATTTGAGTGTAATCTTCAGAGCATGGCCACCTGTACACAACAACTCCATCTTTACTGCCGTCTTCTCCAAGAAATTGACTATTGCCTCTTCCTCACTGATGATCCTGGTGACTTTGCTGAAAAAGAAATCTTCTACATTGTAGACTGCCACAATGTCACCCTCCTGTTGAAATCTGAAGCTGGTTTCAAACTCAGGTTCATCAGGTTCTGATTCATCATTTGGTTCATTTGACATCTCCTGGGTCAGATTCCTCTTCCACTTGTTGACATCGCTGCTGGCAGCCACCATGGCCGTGAAGAGGTGGAAGTTCTGGAAGTGGCTCGCCTCCAAACAGCTCCTTCAGTCTGTTGACCATAAATACCGCAGACGAGAAAGCAGCACTGTCTTGACCAGATCTGGTTTGAGAAGTTGCTGGAAGAATGCAGTCTCATCCAAAGTCTTGGATCCCTCATCTTTCGGGAGAAGCAGCTGCACTAACACAGTAACAGTCGGTTGTCCACTTCAACCAGAGGAAGGTCTTGCCGGCATCCTCTCCCAGTTGCCAGGAAAACAGCCTTCAGTTTGGAAAACTGGTCATCATCTGCAGGAAAACAACAACACAGTTTTGTTGTTTCTGTTGATCTTCATTGACAGAATGATCTACGGCCTACAGCATAATTAATAATAATCATTATCACTCAGGCCTTAACTCTTATCTGTTATAATTTTATCATCACTTATCACAATATCAGACTGGCTACCGTTAGCAAAGCAGAAATCCACTTATAATTTTGAACTAGAAATGCTGGTCAACATACTATTAAAGTTTGAGAATTTAATTACGATCGTTGAAAAACGAAAAAGACTTTTAACAGAGTTCAAGTGCAGAAGTTATTATGAAGTCGACTGTTTTCTCAGCATCTTAGTTACCTCCCCTGATGAAGAATTTTGATCACGAAAACAGCCATCGCCACGAATTTACGTCAAAGGTTCGTCCCCCCCAAATAATACTGTTCCAGAAGACATCAGAGAATGTATTTCAATGACTATTTTTGTGAAACTTTGGCGTATTTTGGCAATATTTAGGAGAACAAGCGAGTGATCGACAACTTCCGGTTAGTCGTATTTGTAAACAAAGACAGAACTATGAGTCAGTCGAGAAAATCGTAAGATTTTAGGCAAATCCTGCAAGAATGAATCAAAATATCATATAAAAATGCTAAATTATGAGATAAACTATCACCAAATTCAGTAAACTGGAGCCAGGTGAAGAGAATACTCACGAATCCTGTGCCAAAACTCGGCAATCGAGTCACGAAAACTCCACGCGGTCGATGCCATCTTGGATGAACTCAATTTGAAAAAAGCACCTTTATTGCGGTCTTTTATTGGCTTGTGAAAGACCCACAGGTCATCAATCCATTAGCCCCATACCTCAGTCGAAAGGGTACGGATTCAGCTTCATTTTGTGGGGGATATTTTAGACATTTGAGGGAGTTCTGTGGTTTAAAATTGATTTTTTTTTGCGAGTTTCCGACTAAAATGCGTTCTAGCGACCAGAGATGTTTGTAAACGACCACGGCGTTTACACCACTGGAATCGGCATTCAATTTCCGATCCAGTGATACCACATATTGCTGTGTAGAACGCGTATCGCTTTGTCACCGAGCGGATAAACACATCGACTGTTTTCGTTCAAGTCTCGGACTGCGTGATCGGCACCAGACAAACGGCAAATACCTCCCGTAGAAAATCAACTGGCGATTTTTTGAGGTACATTGCATGCAAACATAAAAACAACCATAAGAATGCGAAGAAAACGTTCCTTTTAATTTTTATTCATATAATTTCCAAGAGGATACATTCAGAGACTGTGGAGAAATTAGTGACTGAAATACAGTAAAATTGAGCAAAGTTCCGATGTTCCCGCATAGGCGATGAGAGGCTGCCGCTACCTACTATAACATAACTTTTATTTGTACACCAACCAACCAGGAAACAGTGTCTGTATTGGAAAAGACACAAGCAAACAAAACATTTAGAACATGAAAGCAAATGTAAAGTCTAAACAACAGCAATTACTAATCTAATAAATACAGTAACCATGTAGTTTACCTGTGGGTTACTATAATACATGATGGTAACTGTGACAAAATGATTAATTATCAAGCACATAAATCGTGTGCTTGACTTACACTTAAAACCCGTATCTCACAGAGTCACGGTGAGTATACAAGAGACAGCCAGTCAATTAACTGATGAACTCCCAGTATAATAATTAATATAGTATACAATAAAGTAACAGCGAAGAATGCGGATTACCAAGCTCATTCTTAACTAAACAGGAAGTGAGATAATCGTTACAGCAGTTCCACTTCAGCACACAACGAGATGGATAGTGACACGGGTGGCAGTTGGGACCATGCCGTAAGTGGGAGGAAGTCAGTCATAAACTGATCAGCTCCAGCCTTGTCAAGTTACTCAAAGCGTTATAGCATGTTACTGTTACTGACTAGCAGAGCATATCCGGCTGTGAACAACGTCAAGCGTCTTACTGACGCGGGTAACGCAGCAAGAATCTAAACTGTTGATCTAGCTGCTCGATTAGTGAACAGAGACAGAGACCTAATTGCCCCCACTGACGCGCATCGCCAGCCAGTTCGGGTACACGCACAAAGACCCGGAAAGGGTTTACAAGCTAAGTAGAGTGAAAGTCTGCACGCCCAAGACTCGGCCATACAAAAGCCGTATCAAGCAGAAATAACATGTCTCACAGTTTATACAATCACCCCTATGCACTAAACCATATTCAACTAGTAAAATGAACATTCTACAACTATGAAGTCAACATCTTCAAAGTGTTAGCCATAATATACCACCGATTTCATGTAGAAACATAGATCGGCAGGAAACTAAACAAATAAGTTATGCCGCACGGCCGCACTGAAAAGTACCCATACTTTAAGAGGGATAACTTTGCATCGGCAAAGCATCACTCAAACTGAACATCCAACAATTGCAACATAACATACTAGCTACATATCAGCTAACCTGGTTAGCTGCATACATTTTGGAAGCACTGGTCATCTTGTGGCATAAAAGCTTAAGACATGAACATACATGTATACAAGGTACTCTGACGCCATAGCGGCTGAAACCAGGCGGCAATCTAGTGCCAAAATTACCCACGTTCAAGAACCAGAATCAAGGCACGTTGTGAACATGATAACATTATAAACATACATTATTTACATCAATAGAAACAACAGAACAACAAGCCATAGAAAAATAACTACTTACAGGCTCTCCCCTGATGACATGAACACCGGCCGCAACAGTTAAACAAACAACCTGCCTCTGCAGGGACACTGGGGGAAAAGGGACGCTGCTGGCCCAGCACACAACTTTTAACACCTTAGATAATTGGGCCATAAAAACCCCACCCAATCAAAAAGGAAAAGGACCGGAAAGAAAAGGTTATAGGGTCATGGCCCGGAACATGTATACAATACACTCGGTTACATAAATTAATTTACTTAATCTTAGATAATTTTGAAAAATATATAAATTGTCACATTTATAAAGCTTTACATTGGTACTATGAATCGTTTTAATACATTTGTTATTTAGTACTAGTACTAAGTAGTAAAATGGTAGTTTCTCACATAAAAGCAGATTCGTTAATTGAAACCAGATGTTGTCAGTCCGTTATAATTTATTATTCTGTTTGTAATTGTAGATGATGAGGTTAATTAAGTTGACGAAATGCTATGAAAAGAAAGAAATTATATTGTTTATTTATTCATTTTATTGAAACAAAACAAAAACATTTGTCAGTAATGTCACATTTGTAACATTTTCATGTTACTAATTTCTGATAATACTAATTAATTATTTAGTACAATTATAATACTGATCATTCACAGTCACACAACAACAGATTCATCAAACCAGGAATGGGATGTTTTTGTCAATCAGTGAATCACTTGTAAATATTTTCCATATCATGTACTACATCATGAGGTAAATGAAAATTAAAATGCTTTTACTGTCTTAGTCTTAGAAAGACTCTTACAGTTCCGTTGTTAATGTTACTGTTGTTGTTTATTTCATATTTCTTTGATTAAATAAAAAGTCATGTGCACTGCTATAATTATTATTTAGGTATGACAGTCACTGGTGAAATGACAAATGTTTGGTATTAAATATATAATATATAAATATGTAAATATATAATGTTCTGTTGTAATTCTTAATCTTATGATCAGGACTGTGGAGTACTTGCACTATGGATGCAAGAGTCGCTCACGCAAACTTGATGAAAAGAGTCGTCGTCGCTTCCACTGGTGGATGCTGTATGAAGATGTGGACAACTGTCTACTGAGACTCTTTGAGAGTTTCCTTGAATCAGCACCGCAGTTAGTCTGGCAACTGTACATTACTATCATCACCAAGCCTGAAGAAAATGTAATTGGAAGTGAGTTTGTATATAATCAGTGTGTGCAAGTGTGTGTGTGTGTGTCTGTTTGAATGCATGATGTAAGTACGTTTGTGTCACTGTGTGAGAGTGTGCAGTGTGTGTGTATGTACTGGTGTGTGTATGGCATGTGCTTCTATTAATCAGTGTTAGTGTGTGTGTGATGTCTATAAACTTTATGAGTAAGAGTGTGTGTGTGCATGTGTGTGTGTGTTGCATACATGTGTTTTGTGCGTATGACTGCCATACAACTGCTTACTGGACTTGTTCTGTACAAAGGTAATGTTATATAATTATGCGTGTGGGCTGGCAGTTACAGGCTGTGATGACATTGACAGGTGGATGGTAGAAAATACTGGCTGACAAGACTCACACACTGAACCTTATGAATTTTATTTAGGGTGCAATCAGACAGTGAAAAAGAACAAATGATTGTAGAGCTATTTCTGCTTGCTGTATAAACAGAGTGAGATTTGAACTGAACTTTTGTTCTGTTCCAGCCACTACACGTGCTGTTGCGTTGCTGTCATCATGGGGCAGCCTGGCAGTGTCACTGGTATCCTACCATCGCTCACTACGCAACTCACGGGAAGAAAAAGCAAAAATGAAGCTACCCAGCATTCCCTTTTTCTTTGTGTGGCGCGCATGTGAGACAGGGGGGCGTGTGTTGTGCATCGCCATGTTTGCCTCCGCCTTTGACCTCTGGGTTTTTGGGATCCTTGTCTTCCACTGGATTGTGATCTCTTGTTGGCTGATGAACCAGCACACCACCTTCTATGCCCAGCGCTGCCTGGAGAAGATGTTCAACATCATCTGTGGCTACGTCATGATCTTCTGCTTCCTCAACCTGCGCGAGGGCCACACCCGCTTCCGCTTCCTCATCTTCTACTTCATCTTCTACGTAGAGAACTTCTTCATGCTGGCCTTCTGGTTCCGCTTCACACCTGACCTTGGTGCCTGGTTCCATATCTGGGGTTTCATTGTGGTCCTCATTTGCTTTGTCCTACATGTCATTTTTCAGCTGCTGTACTACACCTTCTTTCACCCCACTGACTCTGTGAAATACTGCCTGCCTTGCGACAAATACACCTTCTATGAGTCTGTCTGTTACGACGTCCGCCCTGAAATTGATGATGTGGTGGGCAGTCCAAACAAGCGATACACCAGCAAAGAAATGGTCAGTGATCCTGATGAGGTGCCTCAGCTAATTAGTGCAGACATGGCTGCTGGGGATGCCAGGAACTTTCATGAAATTATAATACACGTCAGAGACAGCAATGAAGGGAATAAAATGCTTGACCAGAGTTCTGCTCACCAAGAGAGACTGCGCAGGCAGCACTCTAATGGCAGGCATAAAGAGAGGTTGCCACAAATTCGTGAGATGAATTAAAATGAAAACGCACTGTGGCAAATCTCAGTCAAGTATTCCCCAGGCCTGTGTTACTGCAAGAGGGAAAATAACTTCTTTCCCTAGCCCACCTTTAAAAAAAAAAAAATCGTCCCCCCATCCTCTCTGTCCCCTCTCTACCCCCATATCACTCCTGGCCATTGAACAGGTCTGATCCCCTCATGCGCAAACAACTACATGAGTGCGTATACTTTAGGATCAGCAAATTTATCCTGACTGAAGTGTAGTTCTGCGGCATTTTCCATTGGTTGTTTATTCAAGGTGATTTTACTGTACTGAGCTTTTACCTGTGAGTATGAGTCAGTTTCCTGTGCTAGTCATGCATAGCCTCATATAGCTGAGGATTAAGGATAGGACTGTAGCTCAGATGAAGGCTGTATGCTTTGGCTGTGCTATGTGTTTTTACTGTAGTGAAGGATGGGATCTAACATGCCACCACTGGGGCCATTAATAGCGAGGGTTAGTGGACGGGTGGTAGTGGTAGTGGTTAGGGAACTATTTTTTCTCGTGACGTCGGAGATTTGTGTGCGGATCAGAGGTCAGAGGTTACGAAGATGGTTTACCACATGACTGAAGTTTTTCGTCTACTGCTGCATTCTCACCACAGTGAATTCGTAGGGACCATTTGACTTTATTTTGCTATGTAAACGTTAAACTTTTACTTTTCTTTGTAGATTAGCATCGTATGCTTTGTATGACTATGAGATTGTAATGCGGGTTGCTTTTGTTGATTTTATTGCTGTTTTAGCTTTACGATGCAACCCTATCGAGTTCATCCGAAATCAAAATGTTGGACCATAGCGGTGCAACTGACTGAAGTAACCAGCTGCCGCCGAGTGCCGCGTCTTTGCCTTTTCTGTTCATTTTACGAGCATAGCACGTACTTGACGAGTGATGCCGCTAAAGACTGAATTGTAAAGTTCGTCACTGGATGAACCTTCTCAAGTGACTCTTCCGTGTGTGAAGGGACAGGTGTTCAGGTAGCGAGCTGTGCGACTTCGGCTCCGTTACGCTTGAGACAAGCGTAGGTAGACAGTCAGGTTGCGCCACTACCACCGCCACTACCACTACCACCCATGTACTAACCCTCTCTAATGTTGCATAAATTTCTGTGCTTAGCTCAGGTTGGGTGCAGGATATTGTGTGTGCACTTGGCTGTTCTGAAGTTGATGTTCAGATGCTCTGCTCCAGAACAGGGCTGTGGGGTTCACATTCCTCTGCATGTCACCTGTTGTCTTAGTTGCAAATGCAGCAGAGAGTGCCGATCCTGAGCCAAACCTGGTGCCGGGTCTGGGTCATACTATAAATGGCCCCAGTAATTTGCTTGCACACAGAGCAAAATGAAAGTGAATGTAAAATGATCTCATTTGTTTTTAAGGTTATGTAAGCTGTATTTTGTGCAGCAGCACACTGGGCCTATGTGTCTTCAACTTTTTAAAAACATTGTTCAAAGGTTCATTAATATTTAATCTTTGACTTAAGTATTATAAATTTACATTTGTATCTTTTAAAAACGGTTAGTGCTTACTTCTCTTGTCATTGGCTGGCAGGTTGTTTTGTTGAGTTTGTTGTGTGTGTGCATGGGGGTGTTGTTGCACATGTTGTTCTGCATTGTAACTGGACAGAATACCTGTTGGAGCAGAAATTGTGCAAATGCTTTGTGTAAAGTTAACTTTCCTATGCAAAATGAATGCCAGCAGGCTAATAAGTTTATGAAGATAATTGCAAATTTATCTTTCTGAGTCAAATTGAAAGCTACTATAAGATCTTTAGAAGAAAAAAAGACAGAAAAAACAAACAAAGCTATGACAATCAAGTGCTGAACACTAGTGACAAGCCTATGTTTAATCAAATTTTGATTCAGAGGCATAGATAAAGATTACAAAGGGTTTTTTTTTTTTTAAATCTACATCGGTTTACACTTTAATCAGAATGTTTGAATTGAAGAGGAAACCAGCCAACCAAGCTGCCCATGGTGTTATTGTACCCCTGAAGATATATACATTTCTGTTTTTGTTGTTGTTTGGTCACATGTATATGTATGTACCCGTTAAAGCACTGTGGATCCCTCTTTAATGGTAAGAGAAAGAAGCTGGGGCTGCCAGAATAACTTCTTCCTGACAAACCTTTGTCTTTGGTGAATGACAGTATGTGGAAAGTGTGCAGTGTACATTCAGATCACTTTGTCTTTGAGTGAAATTTCATCTTGGAGATGCTCATCTGAAGGGTGTTTGGATATATTTTCAGTAGTAAATGCTATGACAGTGAGTTTGTTTTGTTTTGTTTCTTTAATAATGAATAGACATCACCTATCATATATAACAGCTGTATTTAAAACAAATAATAAACATAAATATGCTATAACAATCAAGTGCTGAACACTAGTGACAAGCCTATGTTTAATCAAATTTTGATTCAGAGGCATAGGCAAACATAAAATGATGCTTTAAATTGAAAACTGTTGACGGATTGGTTGCTGTTTGTTGTTTTAGAAGAACTAGCCTTCTCAAAGCCTGTTTTGTTTTAAAACAGTCTTCTGTCACTGTGTCAGTGACCATCAGTGGGACTTGACTGTCAAAAACCCTGTCAAGTATCACAGCTGGTCCAACAGTTTTCTGCAGCCTCCTTGACATTGTTCTGCAGGCAATGCAAGCACAGTCTTCTCTGCCTGATGTCAAGGAGGCAATGTGTACAGCACGGGTGAGCTTGGACACTTGTCATTGTTACTATTAGTGATAATTTCCAAAGTGTGAATTCTTAAAAGGCCCAGAGTGCTGTTATGTGCGGCCAGTTCTGCTACCCAGCAACACCTAAAATAGGTCATGGGGAAAAGCTGAATTTAAAGTCAAGGGACCAGTTTAAAACCAAATTCTTGATTTTAACACATAAAATGTTAAAAAGAACGCTGTTTATTATGACAAAACAAAACGTGCACATTTTTGGGCGTATTCCCTCTTTTCAAACTACAAAACAACGCTTAAACAGTGAAAAGTGACATGTAGAACTAGGACACTAATCTGCTTTTGATTGAGCCATGTTGTTTTTGTCTTGGTTTGAAATTCTGCTTGATGAAACTTGTTTTGAGAGGTCTACTTCCTGTAATAGTGTGTGCAGAACTTTTTTCTCTACCCAGATTTTTTGTTTGTTTTGTTTTTGATTTTGTTTGTTGTATGTTGGTTGAACATAACATCATCTGTATTGTTTTTTTGTGTTGTTTGATACATCAGAAACCTGTGCTAAACAGGGTGTACACAGTTTTCTAAAAGTGTACACAGTTTTCTAAAATGTGTGTTTATGACATTCAGCAATGGCAAATAGTGAAATACTATTCATTGTGTGCTTCATGTATACAGGTGTAGTTTGGTGGTGGGTTTGTATACTTTATGTAAATTTATGCTTTTTATGGTAATGAAAAACTTTGAACATATTGCCATACAAGTCTCACTCAGGTATATATATTTTAACATCAATTTCATAGTTTTTGTGGAAGTTTTTTTAAGTGCTTACTGCATAACAAGTTTTTGTATGTTACGGGTATAAATTTTGCTTGTGTTTGGTTTTTATAGTTCATTAATATGTGTATGATTGTCTTGATTTTCAATAACTGAAATTTTCTTTACGAAGTGTAAAGTTGCATTCCTAGAGGTATTGAGAAAAAAGAAAAAGAAAAAGAAAAAAAAGTATATAAAAACAATATTAAAAAAATACACCACATATATATCATTTTGAATATTATTGTTTTTGCAACTTGACAACACAACAGTACTTCAGGATCAGGTTTTAAAAAAATCAAAAAAATCTAAGCACTGAAAGCCACATTCTTCAGTTGTCCTCAATGTGCCGGACTCGTGATTGAAAGGTCGCGGGTTCAAATCCCTGCTGGAACGGCGGGAGAATTTTCTTCTCCAGGGTCGACTTTCTGTGCTGACTCTTATTTCGGTATCCGTTCCACCCCTGTGTTACCACAGTAGCATGTAAAAGATCCCGGTCATTCTGCCAAAAGTGCAGGTGGCAGGTTACAGCTAAACATGCATACACCTTACGTATGTGGCTTTGCATGAAGTGATATGGAGCATGGTTGTATGGTGTACACAGGACTTGCGCCGAGACGGCTGCAGTTTCATGTGGCACCAGCCATGCCAGCGCTGTAAGTACACCACTTCGGTGGATATTCAAAAAAACGTGCTATAAAAGCTAGTCACTCATGCAGAACCGCATACAAGCACAATGAGTCTGCTCAAGAGAGTGGAGAATAGCGCTATATAAGCGATCATCAATCAATCAATGTCAGCTTTTAGATAACTGAAACTTTGTATTGTGCAAACATACTAGAAAAATAAACTCTTGGGATGTAATACCCTCAGTGGGTCCTCAGTGGATGCAATTTCTTTTCCTAGTTACCCTTCAGATGATGTACTGCACTGAGTGCTCACTTGCTTGGAGTTCCTAATTCATTTCTAGTATTTTGTAAACGATCATTTTGTTCATCTAAAAGAGTGTGTGTGTTTTTAAACCAATTAAATATTTTAAAAAATTAGTAAAAAGTACTTGTTTGTACTTTGTGCCATCATTGTTGCAATGAGCTTTTTAAAAGTCTTTGTGCACATGTGATAAGGGTTTGCCAAAAAAATTGTCAAAGAAACAAGGTAGTTTGGAAGTTTCATGGATCTCCATTCATGGAAGTCTTTTTATATATGTGTGTGTGGGTTTCTCTTGGTTTTAGTGGGTTGTGCCATAGTCTGAACTGGACTGTTGTTTGTCGCTGATCCTGTTCCTACTTGACTGCCATCTGTTGCAGGCAGCGATCAGTTTGGGGATGTGCTAGTAGGCACAGTATACGCACATGTTTGATATTACAGTTCAGTCCATATGAACACATCCCAAGATTGAATTGGATGCCCGCTTCATTTCCACCAGATCCAGCCTGGTGGCCTGCCAGCATTTGTGCTTGTAAGCGTTTGCCTTTGCTTTCTCCTTCAGCAGCACTGTGCACAGATGATGTGACTGACCCCCATGAGAACTTGGCCACTGCATGTCAGTGTCAGTGTTCCTGGTCCAATTCCAGCACTGAAGCCCACAGGTGTCTCAGTGTTACTATGCCAGTTCTTGCTGTGTAAGCCACCTAGTCTTTTGCATTGCTGGCTCAGTGTCAACACTATCATACAGGGCTGCCGTGATCATTGGAGGTGATCCACATGGCCAGAGATGCAGAGTGCAGCTTTAGCTTTCTTTCAGTATGGCTTCCGTTCCCATCTGGATTTCTCTGTGTCATGCACAAAATCAGTTAATAAATGTGGCTCAGAGTGCAAGATTTTGCTCCTGGCATCAGCTTTTTTGCATTTTCTCTGCCTCCTCACCTAACAATCCCCCTTCTGGGCCCTCCCCATCCCCTTCACCGTTGCACCTCTCACCCCTCCCTCCATCTCACTTCCTGTCTTCCAACCACCCATGCACCTGCGCACTCTCATGCCCCTTCCACCTCTCACCCTCCACCCTTCACATCTTTTCATGTCTTCTGACCACCCAGGCACCTGCACACTCATGCGCCTGCTCCCCCCTCCCCCCCTGCACCTCTCACCCCTCCACCCCACTTCCCGTCTTCTGACCACCCAGCCACCTCCGCATTCTGATGCCCCTCCCCTTTCCCTTAGCTGTGGTGATTGGTGTTTATACTCAAGTTCACTTACAACTTCCACATTATTAGCTGGATTATTTACTTAGTCAAGCTGGAAATTTGTTTGTGTGTGTGTGTGTGATGTAATTGGTGTTTAAACTCAAGTTCACTTAACAGTTCAATTTCCACATTATTAGCTGGATTATTTACTTAGTCAAGCTGGAAATTAGTTTTGTGTGTGGTTGTGTTGTTAGTTATGTGTTTTGTTTTACTTTTTGTGATATTGTGTGTGTGTGCGTGTGTATACAAAGTTTAACATGGTAATCAGAACAGATGAGCACCTGTACTATCGTGTTAGGATTTAATTCAAAACAGCTATCACTCAGTGACTCACAGAGGCCAAACGATGTACATATATATATATCAACCTTTTGTGACCTATTGTTTATAACAACAAAATGTATTTAACATGTATATATATGCATATTCAATACTGTTGTGTTTTTGCATATCAGTCAAAAATATGCAAAATCATAATTTCACATGATTTATTGCTCAACTGAAACTACATCAATAATTTATATTATACAGTTCCCTACAGCACAAAAAGCAACCTGATAAAATTGTTCTATCTGTATACTGGCAGGACATCAGAATGCTGCTGTGCAGCTAGTTTCTGCTCTGTATTCTCAACAGTGACCCTGCTTGGGTCCTTAGATGCCATTCGCCTTTTTCAAGGGTTGGAAAGTGGTGAAAATGGCCTTTGGGGAAGGTTTTCAAAGTTGGTGAATTTTATGGTAATGATCAACAGATCATCTATAGTAGTGGGTTGGATCTCCCGGGCCCCCCCCCCCCCCCCTTTTTTTTTTTTTTTTAAACAAGAACTTGGATGCCAGACAATCAATTGTAAAAGGAACATGCATTAAAAACAACAAAAAACTTGAATAGTTGAAACTACTGCCATGCAAATTGTGTTACTGAACAGTGAGTCGTTCCAGAAACTTTCTTTTGAATAAAATGAGTGACAAACACCTTTTTTGTCATAACTGTCAGAAATGCACCAATGTCGAATTACACTGGAACTTAAAAAATTAAATACACAATAAAACTGGTAAGTTGCTTTTTCTGTTGAGTACATTTTACAGGCTTTGTTGTCCCACTTAACAGGTGTCCCTTTGGAAATTTGGGTCACCTTGCCCAAGGTCAAGGAAAGGCCAAAAAAATATATAAAATGCTGTTGTATTTTTGCCCTCTGCACACCAAAAATATCAGTAATGAAAAACATTGATCATAGATATCACTGGAAGAAAAAGAAGGCAGCTGCAGTAGAGTCACGCTGTAGAGGCTTCCGTCACCTGAGCGAGTCAGCCAATCAGAGCACTACAAATAATGTTATGCACAAAAAAACATGACAGACAGGGTACTGAGAATGTGCTGGGTGCTGAGAGAGAGAGAGAGAGTGTACATGAACTTAATATGCTTAAAATATGTGATGTGTATTGTGGAACTGTATCGGCTGTTTCTTATTTTGTCTTTTTCCAGTGCCTATTGGAATTATTGTGATATTTTTAAAAATATTTTTTATGTGCATGTATGTGTTAGTCCATATTAGTATTGTTATTTTATTAATGTCTATATTTTTATGGGCCTGTATGAGTATGCTTTGTGTGAGAAGACTAATAATAGCATTATATTAGCAAAACTACTTTTAACATGTAAGGTGCTTAGAACTTTATTTTGGATTTGCGCCATGTAAATATTGCTTGACTGATTGACTAATAGGGCAGTGTGTTCAAAAAGCCTGTAAAACCTGTCAGTCTCACAATGTTTGAAAAGGCCTTGTCCCAGTTGCTGGTCCGAAATGACCTGGCATGCAGGCGATGCAGGAATATATATCCTAATCTAGCCTCTGCATGTCCTGTGTCACTTGCATTTGAGATGGTTGGAGTACTGCAAATCTTTGTAAAATTATGTAACTGTGTGCTGCCTTTCATTTTATTTGTTTGTGTGTGTGTGTGTGTGTGTGTGTGTGTGTGTGTGTGTGTGTGTGTGTGTGTGTGTGTGTGTGTGTGTGTGTAGTTGTTAGTGCATGTGTGTGTTGTCTTCTTCTCCCTCTTCTGATAATGATCATTGGTCAGTAATCTCACAAGTAGTATAATTTTCAGGAGTGCACAGCTGGAGGGAGGGGAGGGGGAGGGGGCTCTTTATTATAGCTATTTTGACACACTCAAAATGAAGGTACCAAGGGAGGGAGACTACTACTTCTGGAACAAGCTCCTTCCAGTCTCAGACTGTACTGAGACTTTTACTGGGTCAAATGTTTTCTTATAACAAGATTTATAAACTTGTTTTATTTCTCAGGTTGTATTAATTTTTAAAGCAAAAATAATAACAACAGCAAAACATGGCATGCAATTTGACAAGTAAATTTTTTTTCTTTCCATTTGCTTCTGATTTGTGCCTTCAGCTTTGCTTTGACCTCATCCACTACATCTTAACACTTGTCATAATAGTTGTTACTTGCTTTTGGTTTAGTATTATCTTCTTCTTTGCCTTGCTTGATGATGTGTTGCTGTACTACAAGTTTCATAAGTCCCTGTGACTGGAGGTCATTTTGCTGCATGTATTATGAACAGTCAATACTCGGTAATTATGTATAATAAACTAGAAAAAGTGCATAGATTGTCATAGTGTGTGTGTGTGTGTGTGTGTGTGTGTGTGTGTGTGTGTGTGTGTGTGTGTGTGTGTGTGTGTGTGTGCACGCGTCCATGTGTGTGTGTGTGTGTGTGTGTGTGTGTGTAAAAAAGATAAAGACATTCAGTACTCTGTCACTGCTTCTCTCCACAGTCCATATAGCTAGAATGAAGCTTGTTTAGCTGTATGATTTTTGCTCTCTCTCTCTCTCAAATTAATAACAGTATGGTACAATTTCTATACACACACACACAATTTCTATCACTGGTATTATTTAACATGCACAGGGGCATGAAAATGTGCTCCCACACTGGGGTATTGCAGTTGAAGAAATTAAGTTCCCTTTTGTTAGGAACCAGTAGAGCTGGCAAATGTTCCCCCTTTATAGCCTGGAGTAGGTCAGAATATAGCCATGCATGCTTTGCCCACTGCCAGGATTTTTTTCGTTGTACTTATTTCTCGCTTCCTGATCCATTAATAATAATGGACAGTTCTTATAAAGCACAAATCAATTTTGCAAAACAAAAACTCAATGCATTAACACACACCATTTATGCACATACATGTTGACATACAATTAATCTATTGTCTCAGGAATGGTCAGCCTAGCTTCATGAAAAGCCCGGCCTGTGTAAGAGGAAAGTCTTGAGCTGGGTTTTGAACCGAGGCAGATTGGGGATATTTCACAGACTTACCTGCAGTGAATTCCAGACAGATGGAGTGACGAAACAGAACAGGCACGCACCAAAGGATTTCAGATTATGTTTTGGAATTTTCAAAAGCTTCTTGCTTGAGGATTGGAGGGTGCGTGAAGTTTGATATGTGCAGAGCAAAGCTGAAAGGTAAGAGGGGAGTGTACTATCAAAGTGATGTGTGTAAGTCGCTATGTTGTACTCACTGCAGAATTTTACAGACAGCCAATGCAGTTCATTTAACCATGGTGTTATGTGATCTCCATTAAGTTTTTGCAGAACAGGCCATGCTGAACTGTTCTGAACACTCTGCAATCAGCTTATCTTTTCCACAGGTATTGTCCAAATCCTCTCCCTATTTTTTTAACTGCATTAGTCTGCCCATGTGGGCCTGCAGAATAAAACAGTTCACCCTTCTCATAGTCACAAGTGATTTAACATTTAAACAGCTTCCCATGGTGAGTGCCAATGAAATATAAATAGGTGCCAAAACATCTTGTGCATTGATAGACAGACAGATGGTTGGTTTTCAATGTTGTAACAGCGGATTAGACAGACTTGCAGTTTAGTGACATTAAATGTGTTTTGAACTGCTGTAAAAAAGAAAAGAAAAGAAAGTAATGTCTGATTTCTCTGGAAGTGGAAGTGACCCTATATTCATTCAGTGTGGCTTTACATCCACAGAAACCCTAAGGCTTATTAGGGATGAGCAGCCTAGGACAGCCACCTCAACTTTCACACAGCTCCTGAGCTCTGGACCCTGTGTGGTTGACTAGATGTTAAAATCCCAAAACTAACTATGAAAAATGCACAAGAATCAAATCTTATTGATCCAAATCTCATGTTTGAGAAGTAATATCTCATAGACGAACTGGTCACTCAGGTTTAAAATTTTAATTGAATGAATGTAAATGTGTATTAATTTGATTAAATTTGATCCCCCTGTAAATATTTTGTCAACATTTATCTCCCTTTAAGCCTTTTAAATGGCTGATGTTATGTGTAAATGTGTAATGTATCATGCAAAATATAAATGCACTTTCACTAGTTTCAGTCATATTTTCATAAATCATGTCTTTTGTTAATTTATAAATACTAGAGAGTCATTGTAAATAGGCACGTGCCCTTCCTGAAAGTGACTGTTTTATGAAATGTGTAATTTCCAGTCACAAAATGGCAAAACGTATGTCCAAATAAATATATTTGTATACAGATCAACTCAAAAGGAGAATAGATTGAGCGAGAGAGGTTATATTTTGTTGCATTCCTGTGAGACGATACCTTTATACTCCACGCATGCGCCCTTCAATCTAAAGCCAACGACAAAATGGCGACGACGGGAATATCTGACAATGACTATGAATTGAGAAACAAATCAAGAGAAGAATTCAACAAAATACGGAGAATCTTGTTGAGGAACATTCCACCGAGTACTGAAGGGGTAAGCAATATGCAAGGATGAATGTTTTTAGCAAGATTTGCAGGGCACTTGTACAAAGCGTGACCCGTGACAGGGCAGACCGGGTCGACGAAATCTAGCGACGTGTACAGTTCGAGGTATTTTGGGAACGGAAAGCAGCCGGTAAATTGGTCTTGAATCTTTGTTCTTTTTGTCCAAAACATTTCGTTTTAGTTTTCTTTCGTGGAAATTAGGAGCGGGGAGACAAAACAGCATTATGCGTTTGTACCCGAAAATGAGAAAACGCTGTTATTTCCGGGCAGCTAGCCTGCCCACTAATGACGGCGTACTAAGACGTGCGCCCTATCTTATAGGGGAAATTTACAGAAATAATTCGAACGCATGACAGTGCTTCATTGACTTTTTGGCTACACTGTGTTATGGAGCAGTGGCTGAGTGAGGCTTTGTAAAATTATTTCCTTGTTGACCAGGCATTGTTCCAGGCTGAGCTTTAGAGTTTAAGCCTCACCTCGTTGATTTCATTGTTTGACCAGGCATGGTTCCTGGCTGAGGTCTTAAGCCCGTTCTTAACTGGACGAATGTTTGTTCGCCCGAACATACTTCGGACACTTCGACAAACTATGATTCGTTTCTTAATTGAACATTTAGTTCGCCGAATATGGTTCGGACAGTCCAGACTTTACTTATTTCTCAACTGGCTTGTAATGAGATGCAAGCTTCGGCCCGAACTTGCGGCAGACGCGCAGCAGACAGCATGATCGAAAATGTAGGCTAAAGTCAAGTCATTATACTTTAATCATCCCTCACAGGGTAATTCAACTAACTACTATCTCATTCTGGGTTCTCCGAGACAAGGCTGCGCCTTCCACAAGTCAACACAAGTCAACAAATAAACAAATTCCCTTCGAAGCGAGTGAAGAACCTAGCGACACTGTCATCCATTTTTATTTTTGTTTTTTCTCCATTTACAGGAGATCTCTGCTCTCAGCCAGTCAGAGGCAGTGATCGTCCAATAGGGCGAATGTTCCCAGAACATGTTGAGCGAAGGTTTTTGGACCCTGAATATAGCTTGGACAAATACTTCCAACTAGGTTCGCAAAGAAAAGTTGGCCCAATTAAGAACCAACTAGCTTCGCCGAATACTTCCAACTAGGTTCACGAAGAAACATTCGCCCAGTTAAGACGGGCTTAAGCCTTAACTGGTTCCTGACATTAGTAAAATGAGTAACACAAGCTTTCCATCTTTACACTGTATAGTACTAGTCTCTCTACTACTAGTTCTAGTACTACAGTAACTACTAACATAATGATTGAAATATGATCTCCCAAACATAATGCTGTAACCTACTTTATTTTGTTTTGTTTTGTTTTAAAACTAAAATACAAAAGTGATGTTCAAGCAGATCACGAATGTGACAAAGTATTTGAAAATTGATAAAATGTCTCAGATTTTGTAAGTGACACTGACAGAATTGTTTTTCTTTGTTTACAGGAAATCCAAGAATTTCTGGGATCATTCAAAGCAAAGAAGATTGAAATCAGCGAAAATTTGGACTCTGGTAAGAAATGTTCTCTCACTCCCCTTTACTTACCCTCTGGTCTCTCTCAGTCTCTGCCTGCCTCTTTCTCTCTCTCTCTCAGTGAGTCTGTCTATGGGGTCTGCCTGACATATTACTTGTATATGAATTATGATAAACTTACATGGACATGATCATGTGACATGTATTGGGCAATTCAGTGAAGCTGGTTTGCTAGAGTGAATGCGCTTTGTAATCTTTCGTGCAAGAAGTTGTAAGAGGTCGCAGCGCACTTCCGGGCCGATTTCGGAGTAGGCTTTGCTGCGTGCTGTGTATAACAGTGGAAGTTGAACCTAGAATTGCGAAGCAGTACAAATGCCAAGACTTGCATTTGCAAAAATTACCGTGGAAAGGGGATGGAGGGTGGAAAAAAAGTGTCTTTGCATCGTTTTTTGGCTGACCAGAAGGTCACGAGTTCCCAGAAAAAAGCGTTTTGGGGCATCCTATAGCACGAGCAACAAGTTATTGCTTATTTCCAGACACATTATGACTACGGGCCTAAAAAAATGCCTTTAAAGTTGGCAGTGTAAAATTCGCAAATTCAACTGTCAACGCCTTCCATTGTGAAGAAAGTACGCACTGGAAGTAAAAGCAGCCAAGGGACTTAAGCGATGCCAGGCAAAAGTCAAGGGAGTTAACAACCCCGCCTGAATCGCCCAATAGCATAATTATTATTAATATATATTGTGAAACAATGCATTGCTGCAGCTCCAAAATAATTTAGGGCATAAAGTAACATTATGTGTATGTCAGTGAGTGAATGATGAATGTGTATATATATGTGTGCATCAACAGTATGTGCTAGTATATATTGAGGTTTTGTTTTGCAATAAGATTTGCACTCTGTGAGTGTGACTAGGACTAGGAGCTGTGCCTTATTATATTTGTCAGTACATAAAACTTGTAAGAGGAGTTTTTAACATTATAACAATGTGCAAGAAATGTAGTGTATATTATTATAAATTAGATATTATTAGGGGTCCTGTCTTGGGATAGATAAAATAATAATATTATGTTACACCGTAATTTATAATTTATAATATAGAGTATTCTGATTATATAGTTTATTTCATAGTTGTGTTTTTTCATAGGTAATTGGTGTTTAATGCCCAGTCATCCATGATGGTTAATACAGTGTCTGATCTCACTGGGTTAACTATTTGGAACACATGAAGAAAGTAAACAAACTACAAAGCACCAAAGAAAAACACACAAGCAAAACCAGATATTTTGATTTTAATTCTTGCATGCACTGATGCAGTGTTCACATGGTCTTTGAAGTTCTGGAAAAATCGGATAAGCTGCTGCAGTTGTGTTGCTTAATGTCCTTAGATGTCGGTTGGGACCAAAGCTGAGACCAATGCCGAAGCTTGGTTCAATCTAGCTTTAAGCCCGTTCTTAACTGGGTGAATGTTTGTTCGCCGAACATACTTCGGACACTTCAGTGAACTATGATTCATTTCTTAATTGAACTTTTAGTTTGCCGAATATGGTTCGGACAGTTCGACGAACTTTACTTTGTTCTCATCTGGCTTCTAATGAGATGTAATCTTTGGCCCGAACTTGCGGCAGATGCGCAGCAGACAGCATGATTGAAAATGTAGGAATCTAGGATAAAGTCAAGTCAAGTCAATATACTTTAATCATCCTTCACAGGGTAATTCAACTAACTACTATCTCATTCTGGGTCTCCAAGACAAGGCTGCGCCTCCTGCAAGTCAACAAATAAACAAATTCCCTCCGAAGCGAGTGAAGAACCTCGTGACACCATCATCCATTTTTACTTTTATTTCTTCTTCATCCACAGGAGAGCTCTGCTCTCAGCCAATCAGAGGCAATGTTCGTCGAATAGGGCGAATGTTCCCAGAACATGTTAAGCGAAGCTTTTTGGACCCCAAATATAGCTTCATTGAACTCCCAACTAGGTTCGCGAAGAAAATTTCACCCAATTAAGAACCAACTAGGTTTACCGAATACTTCCAGCTAGGTTTGTGAACAAACATGCGCCCAATTAAGAACGGGCTTTACATCCACAGAAACCAGAAGGCTCATTAGGACAGACAGCCCAGGACAGCCACCTCGACGCTCACACAGTCACAGCTCCTGAACTATGGAATAAGCTTTTCAAGGCCTTAAATTTTAAGTTTGTCTGTGAAAACTGAGTGGGGTCTGTGAAAGTTTGTGAATTTTGTGGTCTTCAGAGTGCTAGGGAAAAACGATCAGCTTATCACTCAGAACTGCATTTCCCAAGACTGAACAGTAGTTAATTTTTTTTATATATTTTAACCATGCAAAATCACAAAGAAGGTGCTTCCTATTAGTTTTGACTGATAAGACACATTAAGAGTGCATCGGCCACCAGCTACAGTAAGGGTTGTGCCCCTTTACAGGACATGCAGAAGAGTTGCGTACCTTTGTGTTGCTTTTTCACGCCATATTGCAAAGGTTTGTGAAAAGTTTATGAATTTTGAAAGGATTTTTCTGGATGAGCCTGTGCATGGAGAGGTGTATTTTAAACTGAACAGTTGAAATTGAATGCCTTATGCTGTAAATGCAATGTTTGCTACAGCGGTGGTGACTCTGGAAGATGGCAGTCAGCTGGAAGAGGCAGTGGCGAAGCTGGACAACACCAAGCTGAAGGACAATGATGTGAGCGTGTCCTTCTGTGCCAGTGACAAGCTCCTGTGCGTGGCCCACCTGCCACCCCGCTACTCTGATGACGAGTTTCGTAAACTGATTGCTCAGCATGGGCAAGTCGTATTTTGTTTCATCATGAGATCAGAAACAACAGGTAATTATGTGAACTTGTGTGTGACTGAGTGTGTGTGTGTGTTTTCTTGTCTTGTATATGACCTCAGGAGATGGAAGGAGCAAATGCAAAGCGAGCCAAGAAATACTTCCCTTGCTTTTGTGTCACTGTCAGCTGACATAATCAGATTCAGTAGACTGACCGTTTCCTTTCCATTTTTGGTGTCTTGGGCATGGCTATTCCCAGACGCCTCTTTAGTTAAAGCCAGTGCCCCAGAATCTAGGTCAGCTACGCAGGTGGCCCCACTTGAGATACCCGATAGCTGAGCGGTCCGGCCATGGACATGCTGCTGCTGCTGCCAGCAGTAAATTATAGCAGCCGTCTTTCACCCCCTCCCTTTCCCAGCGCCATCTCACCACAGAGTTGTACAGCAGACCATTGAAAAGTTCTTATTTTGAAGTTTACACAGACACCAAATATGTTTGGTACAATAGTTTTAGTTTTCATGCTGCAACAAAACCATTTCATGCAAAAATCATACAAAACATCACATTGTGCACAGTACACACACACAAAGTACGAAATGTATACGATTATTGTGAGGTGCTGCTTTTTTTCTCAACAAAACAACATGTATACATCACAACATCAATATATCTGCTACAGGAAGCACTCATTTAAAATCAGGCCCAACTTTCAAAGAAAAACTCACAGGGGGTGTAAACAGTATACCATTTTGGCAAGAGGGCCTTTCATGCAAACTATGAAAATGTGCGCAGTACACACATAAAACGTACAAAACAAAGCAGCATTAAAAAACAGCAAACATGCATCACAACATCAATATGTTCACTACTGGAAACACTCACTTAAAATACAGAAAGCACCGTGTACACTCAGCAGCCCACAAGTTAAAAATTAGAAGCAGCCGGCTAGTACTGACCACTGCTGGTACTGACCTAGATTCCACTGACAGAGCAGCTATATGGGGGAGCTAAAAATAGTTCAGCCAGTGAGCCGCTAAAGCGCCTGATTTTAAGCCTGTGGAACAGCCGTGTGGGCGTTGGACATTATCATTAGCATGATAGAAATGGGTAAGCTACAGGAATGGGGGGTAAATTGAGTTTGACTTGAACTAGTGGTTGTAGTACTATTTAACATGCTTAGTGACACCTTTCCAAAAAAGAGGGAACCAGCCAAGAATTTCTTTACCGTTACATCTTGCTGGTTCTTTAACATGATAATAGTTGATACTAATGTTGTTCCGTCGATCTTTGTCTTCCCGGTGAAAAGTACAACTCCCAGTACAATAGCAACTGTACTAAGTCCTTGAATATCATGGGCTGGCTGATCTCTGTTGAGAACTTCAGTCTTTTAGGCGGAGAAAACAAACAAGCGGCAATAGTTCTTAGCTGTGATGATGATGTGCTGGTGATGATGGTTGTGCTTGTAGCAGGAGACCTGAGGTGAAGTAACTCCAGCTGCATTACGCAAATTGCAAATCTTAATTCAGCACCATTTTTTCCCCCACTCTGTTCGTGCCTAGGCCACAGCAAGTCCTATGGCTTCCTGGAGTTTGAGGAGCAGGATATGGACAAGCTGCGTCAGATCCGTGATGACATCGACTGGAAGGAGGTGGGCAGTCACATGCTGCACGCTGACTTCATCGAGCCTACCTACCAGACATGGGAGCGCCTTCAGTCCCGTTGCCTGGCTGTGACAGGCCTGCCAAAAGACTTCACAGAAATTGCCAAGCTGCGCGAAGCTTTTAGTGTGGTCACTAGCCCTGTCTACTGCCAGGTCAGGATCCATCCCAGTAGCTGAGTGATTCGAGTGGTTTCAGATCCACACATGCATGCACACAGTCCCTGACATGCACACACTTATATACATACACTCTCAGTCACACGCATCTGTGCATGGACACATCATTGACAGACAGCCACATGCACGCACACACACACACACATACACACACGTGTGTGTGTGCACACATTCACACACACTCACACACACACATAAACACACACACAAACATGCATCACACATACACCCATTACACTCGCACACACACACACAGACACACGCATGCACTTGCACGAGCTGGGTGTTTGTATTTTCCCATACAATACTCAGTTTCACAGCAGTGCTAGATTAACATGCTTGCACACTGCAGCTGATCACTAAATATTGTGTGGTCAGTATGGTGAGAGAGCATTATAATCATAGCAGAAAAAATATTGCATATCATGACAGCTCTTTCTGCAGTGCTTCTGCTATAAATGTAATGAAACAAAAACAGTGAATCATATCAGCACCATACTCTGATAAATATTTTCAACAAAAAAATGTAGGTGTGACAGCATACTGCTGTATGGGGAAGAATGATTTTATCCAGGCACCCCAGACCTCTTGAACACATTCTTCAACGCTGTTCATCCCACAATGCTGTCTGATGCCAGCCTGTGAGAGATGGCCACAGGAGGCAGCACTGAAGGAGAAGGAAGTGGACTTTGCCTGGATGATTGTGGTTTAGATTTAGACAGCATGATCTACCTAATAGATTTAAACACAGAAGAAGAAACATTATTTAGGTATCCTGTAGTTGTGCCAGGCAAAAAGTGACAAGGTATTTTGTCATCAGGAGGTGTATGGCATTGTGTTTGGCAGATCATGATGCATGAAAAGGAGTCACTGGGGATGGGCATTGTGGAGTTCCGCAAAGCGGAGGAGGCAGAGGAGACATGGGAGAAACTGCGCAACACCAAGATTGAAGGCAGTGACATCACTGTCACCTTCTGCATCCCCAGCAAGTCAGCTGTTGTCATCAACAATCGCATCATGTGGAAATTTGTAAGACCTTGTGTTTTTTGTGCTTGTCTCTCTCAAGAGCATTTTATCCACCTGCTTCATTTAAAAATTAGGAGCTAGTGTGGTTGGAAACATTTGTTTTGATGCAGATCATTAAAAATGTTCTACCTCATTTTAAAATTAGGAGCTAGTGTTGTTAGTAGCATTTGTTTTGATGCAGATGATAATTTTTTCTCTAACAGCTGAGACTCCCAGTGTTGTAATAGCCCTGGAAACTTGAAAAATAAAAATGAGATATTTTTGGTTAAGGTTAAATAATATTTTGACTGCTCTTTTGTGATAAACTGATGTGTGGCAGTAGACATATTCATAATGACATGGCTCCTCTTCTGTGCTTTTGGTGGTTCTGTGAGTGTGACCATGACCATCCAAACTAGACAGCTGACATCTAAACTTGTTACAATAACTTTACTATCAGTGTCAGTCTGTATAGCTTGTAGGATATTGTGTTAAGCCAGTGCTGGATTTATACATCTGTAATCACTGTTTATTGTTGCATCCATGAGCATTTTTGTGATGCCTGGAAAGATGAGAAAAGCATTGTGTAGGGTGTGATGCTGTCTTCAGAACACATTTGTGTTTCAGTCTGACAAGATGCAGCAGAAGAGCAGTTTGCTGCCTGACCCTGTGGCAGCCAAGCCTGTCATATCCAACAATGCTATTGTGCTCAGCTTGGTCAAGCAGAATCCAAACTGTAAGTCAGTTGAACCCTCCGACACACACACCTTGTCTCTGCCCCATCTCTTTTTCTGCCAGTCTCCCTTCCTTCCCCATCTTCCCTCTCTTATTTGTATGCCTGCATGTGTCATCTCCATCTTTCTTCACCTTTGGCTTTGTTTGTCTCTCGCTCCCTCGCTCCCCCCCCCCCCCCCCCCCCAGCCCCCTCTGTGTGTGTCTCCCCTCCCCACTTTTTGTCTCTCTCTGTTCCCTTCCTGAAGTTCCTGTCTCTTTTTCTCAAATAGAAAAGTCTGATGATTTATGTCAGAATGTATGCATTTGCATGAGCTGGGTGTTTGTTTTCTCATACAATATTTGGTTTCACAGCAATGCTAGATTAACATGCTTCCACACACAAGTTGTCTTCTTTTCATGTAGTCAGTGTGGTGTGAGAGCATTACATTGGAAAGGCAGCCATGTTGAAATCTCAGTAATCTCGAATATTCACATAATTAGATTATGGATTTTATATATTTTTTTGTGGCAGTTTGAATGTATGTAACCCAGTTTATCGATGATCATGATACAGAGGTATGATGTACTTTCCACCAGTTTGGAAAATACCATTACCATGGTGTGATCATAGATTTATTTTAGAACAGAAACAGCCAGTAATGTAATCACATTTGAAGTGGACAGAATCAAGCACTGTAGATGGTTCTTTACATACTGTAATTTCATGTTTCAATAAACAATTGAAGTTACCATTGTAGCAGGTGTTCATCCTAATATGATCTGTGCAGTTGACTGGGCATTCAGTAGCAAGAATCAATTGTATAGGAAAGCCAGCTGCCTCAGACAGATGCCACTAATCAGCCCATAACTTATGGAATTTAAAAGTATTTCAAAATTGTCCTGGTCTACCTCAGGAGGGAGGGGGCAGCATACTGCTTTGTTTCTTTGTGTTACATACATGATATAAAGATGGGATGGACATGGCATATCAGATGATGGGGTATTAGTTTAATGTTACTTTCAGTGACTAAAGATTTCAACAAAATCTTTTGCGAGATGATGGCTTCTCTTGTAGTTGATCGGATGTGAGAGATTGGTGTGGGTTTTAATTTCAGTGATTGAGGATTTCACCAAAGTCTTGCTGGAGCTGCATCAGGCTTACGTTCAGCACATGATGTCCCCTGGCAACAAACCAGGTGAGTTTTCTTGCCCACCCATCAGCATTCTGTTATTATTTTTGTTTTGTCACTTTTGCAAAGCTTTTTATTTTATTTTTTTATATTTTTTTGCTTCTGCGTTACGGGTTGTCAGTCATGGTGTTTGTGTTCAAAGACTTTTAATTTTGTTTGTTGACCAGAAGGAGCTTTTGGTTTTAGAAAATTTCCATGCTCTCTAAAAGTTAGGGAAAGGGTACACCTGTCTGAGATAATATAGACGAGCGATTACATGTTCATGTGACTCCTCTTTTACCACTACAAGGTACTGGATGGGAAAGAAGCACTGACCTTGATGCACTGTTGTTACTAGCAGGAGGATGGCTTACGATCAGTACAAAATTGAAGTGCACATACTGTAAGATAATACTAGTCTCCTTTCACCTTCCACTTTTTTGCAAGTGTGCAAAATCTCTGTGGGAGAATGCTGATCTATTGGTTTCAATACAGATCTGGTGGAAAAATAAATTGATAAACAAAAATCCTGGGTGGCAATTGAAAGAAATAATTTGCGAGATAATTATGTCTGTATACATTGTAACGTATTGAAACTTATCAAAAGTTTTTGATTGGCTTTTTAATTATTTGTTTAATTCATTTTTAAATGAAACATGGTTGTATAAATTATTTTTAGTTGCTGTGTATTTGTACTGTATTTTTTGAGCTGCAGGGTGCTGTTTTCTTTTGAGTACTGTTTGTCAGTCCAGAAAAATCAGAAGCCTAATGTTGGCTGACATTTTAAGCCCATTTCCTCATCATCTGCAAGAGTTCTCAGTCTTGCCAAGACCATGTTAAAAATTTTCATGTGACTTGTGGTCTGTTTTTGCAGACACCTACATCTGGTAGATGTTTTCTTTTGTGCAGTGGCAATCAGCACTGTGGCTTATACACAGGATGCCAAATTGGTTTTAGCTTGTTCAGTTACTGAGTAAGCCCTCTGAGTTTGAGCACCTTTACAGATCAGAAAATGTGGTGCAGCCTTGATGATGACGTTTAAGATCATCTCTCAGAATAAATTCAAATGCAAGGAGATGTGTATGGCAACATGGTTTGTGTGTGGCAGTGTGGTATGCTTTAATTGCATTTAAATAGCTTTGAAGGGAGTCACTTTCAGTTTTGTACACATTACAGTGACGGTTATATTTGTTAGACTACTTTGTGTGTTTCACTTTCTTGAAGTTGACTTTCCTTTGTAACTTTATCTCATGTAGAAAGTATTCCTTCACTTACTTTTCTTTCTATTCTGATTGAGTTGTGAAAAATGATGTGAGCTTACAAATGTTTTGGTAATCTGGCTGGATGGCTTTGGTAAAAATAAAAAATAAAATGTAGGAAATTTTTCAGCTGCCATCCAGTTGCACTTTAAAACATCTTTCATTTTTTTTTGTGGTGATAACTGCCATTGGGTTTCCCCCATGGCTTCATACTCATTTTGATGACCCTGACATTTCAAGGTCGTGGATTCTGGAAAGGTCAGATTCAGAGTTCTGGTTTAGTTGTTTCCTTAATGAGGTTCTGATGCAATAAAGTTAGATTTACTACAGATTGCTTTTTTTTTTTTCTTCTTTTTTTTTGCAACATGGTACATGTATATTGGGGACAGCATTGATGCAGTTTCAGTGTACAGTCAGTTATAATCATTAAAGAAAAAGAGAAAAAGTTAGCTATTATAAGATTGCTTATGAAATTGCAGGGAGTTTACAGGAAAGTCTGAGGAAAGAATGGAAGTTGCATTCTGCAGTTTTGAATGTTAGTCACCTGTTTGATTGTTTTGTTAGGATGTGACTTTTTCTTAGTTTGTCATCGCCAGCATTTATGGCAAAATTGCATTAGGTAACCAAAAATTATACATTAAAGTTACACATTAATTGTATACATGTATAGCTTTGAGTTGTAAGGCACACAGATTGAAATTGTGTTTTATACAAACTGTGCCAGAAGCAAGTTACTGGAAGTGCTTATGTATTGTACTAAGAAGCAAAAATAGTGTCATAATTGTTTTGTTTTTATGTTGAGTCAGAACTGGTCTGTGTTGTTGGGTGTTTACTGCATTCAGTGTTGAGTTGATTTAAGAAGGATATCAATTTAAATGTTACATTTTTGGTATGAGAATGGTGTTTTTTGTTTGTTTTGTTTTTTAATTTGTTGTTGGTCAGATAGGGACTCCAGTTGAGCATTTTAAGGATTGAGGAAGTGTGCATACAGCAGCAGTATGCATGCTTTTGTTCTTTCTACTGCAAAGTCAAAGTGAATCAGAGTTTGCTATGAACAACCTAAGGGGAAATCATGTCTCAGGACATTTTTAGCCTATAGTCCACATTGGAAGCACTTAGGATCTTTTAACCAGGGTGATAGTCTTGCTTTTTCACATAAATAAGGGCATAGAGCAGATGGCACATGATAATTAGAGGCATAATAAGATATCTGTTGAGTTGAGTTTGGACACTTGTGGAAAGGAGTTTTCTCTTGTCCAAATGTGGTAGTAGGCTGAGACTGACATGCATTGGTTATATTTTTGGACTTGAAAAACAGTTTGGCCAAAATACCTCATGACTTATGTAATAATGAGTTGTTATAGTAAAACTTGTACAGCAAAATAAACTTTCATTGTTGACTTTTTCATTGAGGCTAATGCAAGTACAATTTTTGAAACTGACAATAACATAAACTGATAATAACTTCCATTGAACTTTACCCTTTCATTCCTGCTTTGGTGACCTTGACCCAATTTTAAGTCACAGGGGTGACATGGAAAACAGCCAGTCCTGTTTGCTTGGCATTTCTTATTTGATTTGTGATTTAAGTTCAACCTCCATATGGCTGTTATAATGGATATTGATACATATGCACAGATTTGCTGTTTTGTCATTTTGACATGTCTCTAATGGAGTATCTGGCACATTTTTGGACTGCTGGCTTGATTTTTTTATACTTAAAGATTAGTTTTGATGCATTGTTTCAGTCTGTATAACTGTAAGTGAATCTAACTTCAGTGAATGAATCTAACTTTACATGCTCAAACCAGTTTTGGTGACTTTGATTACAGTTGAAATTGAACGTCCCAGTGGTGTTTTAAGAATAAAACTAAAATTTTGCTTTCTTTGTCAGTTCTGATTCAGGTCAGTTCATATTTCTGTGATGGATGTGGTCAGAGATATATTTAAGGGAGATAATTCATGTTTCCTGCTTCCTGGGAAAGTTAAATGTTGGCATTTTCTCAAATGCTGATTAAGTGAGATCTTTTGAACTAAGGAAAATAAATTACCTCCTGTCAAGCTTTACATGATTAAGAATACTGGTATTCTGACTCTGTTAGTCTTACAGACTCATGATGATGCACTTCCAGTGAACAGAACTCAAAAGTTATTCAAAGCTACTTTTGGTCACCATGTGAGGTGGTCACTGAAGCACTTTTTATTTTTATTTTTATCCCCCCTCTCCCCTCTCACTTTCTCTGTCTCTCTTCCTCCCTTGTTCTTCTTTTTATCCATACTAACTGGAGCATTTGTTGTTTGCATTTTGTTTGGCTGACTCCCTGATCATGTTGATTTGTTGGCTTTTCAGGCGGAGGGCAGTTTCTAAGATAGAAGCAAAGTCGCAAAGTCCTATCTTCCAACCTATGAGGAGTAAACACTGGGTATTTGAGCAGCACAGCCAGTGCTAAGCCACCAGCCAAACGCACACACGTACACACTAAGATTGACAAGCACAAAGCCACCCTCACTAGCCACATGCCTCCAAGCAACTTGAGCAGAACACCACACTTTGTGAAAACATCTTGTGAGCAGTTCTTTCCGGGCAACCTTTCTGTCTGTCACTGTCTTTCTTCCCTTCTTTTTGGTGCGCGCCTTTCTGCCTCCGTCTATCTCTCTCTAGCATTTATTGCCAATGCTTTGACCTCTTCAAAGAGAACAGCTGTGTCACTGTTTCTTCTTCTCTCTCGTTTTTTTTCTCTTTTTTTTCTTGGTACAAGGGGAATCATGTCTGTGATATTCTCACTATCCTCTTCTGCTCTAAACTTTGGAACTGCATGTTAGATTATGTGATTTGCTGTTTCTACCCTACCCAACTTTGTATCACTGTCTTCAGTTTTTGGCTCACAGGATTTCACACAAGAACAGATTTATATTGTGCAGGTATATGTAGTGGTTGGTGTTGGGTGACTGTCCCTGACAACAGCAACAAAAAACTTCATGTAGGATGCTGGCTAAGCAGCAGCTTTCAAGCTTTGCAGCTTTTCCCGTTCATTCTGGTGTAATGACCTTGATTTTATATTAGTGTACCAGCATGAGCTACACCGGAAAAGTCGGACTGAAATTTTTATACTTTGTCCATTCTGAGCTAATGGAGATGAAAATTTATATCATCAGTGTCTGGCTTTACAGAGTGTTACACCAAGTGCTATTGTTACTTTGACAGGCATTTATAAGTGCACTTTAGTGACACCTTTTATGACCTTGACATACTTTTAGTCAAGGTGGCAGTGTAGTCAGAAAAGCTAAGTGACAGTTGTGTCTTCTCAGGATCTTCCAGTCTAATTGACTTCAACTTTGTATAATTGTTGCAAGGCCATACACATGAAGCTTTTGTGACAGGCTGTTTGTTGTTCAGTGGAAGGAATTGATGCATGTCTTGGCTTGTTAAAAGCATTGGTATCTTGTTTTCTCGGCTGCTGTTCAAATGAGATCTTTGAAGTGGCAGGCTGATACCCTCCTCTGAACTTTTGCAAGTACGTGGCCTTTGGTGACCTTGACTTATTTTTCGGGTTACGCAAGATTGAAAGATATTGACAGACATGTTTTTCAGTTATCATTGTGAGTTGACCAATTAATTGCTCTTCTTGTGCTGCCTTGATACCTCCATTGTGAGTTTTATTTCCTTGGATTTTTTCCCTCTTTTGTTTTTCTTCATTCTCTGTCTTTTTTTTTTTTTTTTGGTTGGTTTTCTTTCTTTTGTGTCCCCATCTTGTCCGCTGTTTTCCTTCCTGTGACTATTCCCTGTTCATTGTTTCCAGGATCTTTCTCCTTTATGGAGACAGCCCTTTGTTTCATGTGTTGCTTTCTTCCATATTTTGCTTCTTTACCTTACTTCTGTCCCCTTCTGGCCTCTTTTTCTTATCACCACACTCTTCCTAACTTGGCTCACAAATGTAGTGCTTCGGTTTCTCAGTTGAATTTTGCGGAAAAGAATAATTCAGAGAAAGAAAAAAGACCCAACCCTTCCCTATGATGAGAAAGTCTACCAGTAAAGATTTCTAACACAAATACCCTAGACTTACTTTTTGCTGTGAATTGCAAGGAAAATTCATTTTATGAAAATGACAAAAGCAAGTCAAGAAACAACAACACCATCTTAACTCTAAATTCACCATCAGGTGATCTGCCACCAGGGAGCAAACCAGTACCAGTGTCACTGTCATAATAAAAGAGTAAAAGCCTTATATTACACACTTCAGTACATGCAAGCTGTAACCTCATACACATCGGACACCACCTGCAAACAACCAGCAACAAGCAGCCTTTAACTTCAGATACACGTCAGCTTTAGAGAATATGATTCACCTCGCAACTCGACCGCAAAATGTGATCATCCAGCAGAGTGATTCTAAATTGTGATGATGGTACTATCTCTGTACCCAACAGTTTGATGATGCTTGCTCGCTCACTCGCTGTCTGTCCCCCTGTCGTGTGCCTTGGTTGCTAGAGTGGCAGAGGAGAGAGCAGTGAGGTTGACAGTGTGGCTTTGATTGCAGGTTTGCTGGGTCCGGCGCCATCCCTGCCCATGAGTCCCATGATGAACCCTCACCTCCAGCTGGGGCTTATCACCATGCTGGTGCTGCACATCCATGCTGAGAAGAAGGAACCGGTCAGTGCCTGTGTGTGTGTGTGTGTTGATGCTGCAGATCATTACTGAGAAGAAGAAAACTGTTCAGTGTGTGTGTGTGTGTTTTGATTGCTGCACAACATTGCTGAGAAAAAGGAACCGGTCAGTGCCTGTGTGTGTGTGTGTTGATGCTGCACATCATTGCTGAGAAGAAAGAAACTGGTCTGTGTGTGTGTGTGTTCTAATGCTGCCAATCGTCGCTGAGAAGAAGGAGCCAGTCAGTGTGTGTGTGTGTATGTGTGAGAGTGTTGGTGGTGTATATTCATGCTGAGAAAAAGAAAACCAGTGAATGTGTGTGTGATGCTGCTGCCTATTATTTCTGAAAAGGAGCCAGTCAGTATGTGTGTGCTGATGTTGAAAAGGAGCCAGTCAGTATGTGTGTGCTGATGTTGAAAAGGAGCCAGTCAGTATGTGTGTGCTGATGTTGCACATCATTGCTAAGAAGGAACCAGTCAGTGTGGTGTGTTTGTGTGTGTGTGACCATTATGTGGTGGTTGCGCAGCCACATGGAGAAGGCCTGGTACTGTGTGTGTGTGGTTTTATGTGAGAGTGTACGCATGCATGCCTACAGAGAACTTTACATCCTTGAAATTGAAAAAGATCATGTTTCAAGAAATCGTTGGGAATCAGGAACCTGTTACACAATTAACTACACACACATAAATCCCTTGCTTTTTGTCCAGAGGAAAAGGGTGCAACAAAAAGAATGATTCAGGTTGAAGGGAATACCATGACACAACTGACCCCAAAAAATCCTTGTTTTCTGTCCAGTGGAAGAAGTGTGCAACTAAAAGACTGATTCAGGTTGAAGGGAATGTGTCTGTTTAAAGTCATTGGCGGATCACAGACAATTTTATGTGTGTGTTTTCTGTTGTTGTTTTAGTTCACAGGCCTGCTGGCCAAGCAGCTGAACTCGCTGAGTGACACTCCATCCTCCTCCCAGGTAAGCTTGGCCTGTCTCCATCACTGAATGTGCTCTACATCAGTTGTTTTCGTGGAACCAGCACTAAAAGACAACCAGCATTTTGTCCATTTCCGTGCAAGACCTGGTATCCGCATTCATGAAGTCTAGTCAGATGTGAGGTTTTGCATTATTATTTGATGTAGTAGTAGATAAATATGATACATGGGAGTCTACCAAATGTGCTTATGAGCTCTCTCTTTCCTTTGTTGAACGAGTCCTGACTGCCACCACTCCTGCACCCTGCCTACAGACCTGAGTAGTAGGGGACACTGTGCATGTAGCTGTGGTCAACGTAGTTGCTTTTGTGCACCTCTGAGCCAGTTCCTCACTGTGAAACTGAAGTTCAAATTGAGGAAGGTTGGAAAAGAAACTGTAGAATGCCTCCCCTGCCCTCCTGGCACCCACCGCTGCATGCATTTGCAGGAGCTGGGTGTGTTGCCCTTACAGTGCTGGGGTTGACAGCTGCGCTACTGCCATACCTCTTCTGTCTATATGTAGCGTGGGTGAGGGAACTGTTACGAGCCTACACCAGAACTTTGAAGGAAGATGGTTTTGTGCCTTTTATGCAGTAGTAACATTGTTCATCTTCACAAGAATTTCTTCTTGCTCTTGCGTAATAGAAACAAAACAATTCCAAAACATTGGAATCAAAAGACCTACTTTCATGGGTGATTTTTGTTGTTGGTCTGTTTGCTTAATTTTTGAAAGTGTGCACTTTTATGACAAATTATTTTGGAGTCACTTATTTCTGAATTTTAGTATTTCGAGTTTTGTAAGAGCACATTAAAACTCTTTCATCCCTGAAAACTGCTACAGTGGTTGAGAGAATCTTTCCCTTCATTCCTGAGAACTGCTAGAGAGGGGCAGGCATAAACACTCCCTTCCGGCCGGCCGCTGCAGCGGTTCTGCCTTCAAAATCCGTGCCTATCTGTCACATGGTCAGCACGTCAGTTCCCCCTGGCCAGTGTAATGGGACCTGAGGAATGTTTTGATAAGCCGCACAATGCTTTGATTAGCTGTGCCTGGCCACTGCCAGAGTGTGGGAAAGTGTCCAGTGCACAAAATTTGTCCATTTCTAGGGATGGGGTTAGGTTATTCTGTACAGTTGGAAAGATGGCGGCGGATGAGTACAACGACAGTGATCAGTTCTCTGACATGTTTATGACAATCTGGATGAAAATGATTTTGATCTGTTTGAACTGACAGAAGAGGAGAGAGCAGAGCTTGCAAATGCAGTTAAAGATGATAGTGAGAGTGGTGATGAATTGGATGATGAAAACCTGCCATTGTTTTTACCGGCTCAGCCACATTTTGAGTGGACAGGTGGGGACACTGCTGTGACATGAGACATACCTCTGATGTCCAATGCAGATGTGTACATAGACATAGTAAATATAGTTGTACAGAGTTACGGTGCAAACATTGTGCATTATATATGTGATAGAGACGGTGCATGGATTACACTAAAATGAAACAGTCATACTGTGAACTCATACTTCCTACTCTTGTGCAAACCGTCACCTTTTCATCACCATTTCAAGGACACAGACAATGTGACAAACAGAATTTCTGGAGACAGTTTCTATGTGGATGTTATCTGGGACATCAGACTGTAAGTAGGGAGCATGTTCCATTTCTCTTGGCATGTTCTGTGGGCCTGCAAAATGTTGGTTTCGTCTGTTTGTCTTAAAAAAGGTATATGTCACCTTTATTTGCACCTGTGTGTCACCCTTCTGGTGACAGTGACTCTGAAAGTGTGACCATTGCCTTCTGATTTCATTTACCTACACAGCAATATATAGGTTGCCATGGTTTTACTAAGAGCTTGCAGACACAGATGACTCAAACCCACATACCCTCTTTCATACATTTTTTACTTATGAAAACCCAGGAATGAAAGGACTGTTATGTACATAGGAACATAGGAATAAGGGGAAGTAATGCCAAATACGAAACAGGGATGAAAGAGTTAATATTGTAGTGTCTTGCAAATGGGGTGGTGGTAACTCGCATGGACATACTAGAAAATAAGACTGTCCTGATTTAATACATGCAGTAATACACCTTTCTTCTGCTCATGCTCCTTATATCATGACCCCCCTAACCCCCCAAGTTGCTTTTGAACCTTAGTCAAGTCTCTACGTTTAAGGTTGATTGCAACTTTTGCCCTTGTTTCACACACAGAGCACTGATGTGACCAAGAAGCCATCCATCCTGGGCGACCCCATGACTGCACAAGCCAACATCCTGCTGTCCAATCTGAAGCAGCAGCTGAACCAGGTGCCAGTGCACGACAACAAGAAGGAAGTGACCACATCCACCAACCCTGCTGTCCAGGCCATCATGAGGAAGTTTGTGCAGAATGCACGGTTTTTGAACCTAAGGTATGCTGTGGCCTTGGTGAATTAGATCAAAAGGGGAAACAGAGTAGAGGTGTATTGGTTAATTTGAAATTTCTTGTGATGCACTGTGTTTTTTTAGTTCTTAAGTTCTATATACTCTGTGCTTTATCATCATTCTACTGCGATCATCATTCTACTGCGATCTTGAGACCTGCGGCCTTGAAAGGTCACCTTTTTATGTTCCTGAACAATTGGTCACTTGGTATGAAAGTTCTACTGTCATATATGTATTACAACTATCATGCTGCCAGAGTTTGTGGCAGTCAGTACTACCCATGATGAATTTGATACTAATTAGATAGACAAGACAATGTGGCTGTCAGATTACTTTTAGCCAGTATTTACAGGTGTGCAAGAGAGAGAGAGAGATAGGTAGTTACTGCCTTATAATCAGCTTGTGATCAGTGGTATGTAATGCACAAGACTGAGCATTCATGCCACACAGCTGTCTGCCACACTGTGTGTGCGGGTGTGGGTGAGGATGATGGTCCAGTGTATGAGAGTGATGGATTGTGCACACCCCTGTCTGTGCAGCCTGCTGGTCAACCTGGGTCAGGTAGTGATGGGCATGCAGTCCACCAACCAGCTGGACTCCCCCATGGCACAAGCGGCGGCAGCGGCAGCCTCCTCCCTGGCCCGCCACACAGCAACCAACATCCTCAACCCGCCTGGCTCGGGCAAGGGCCTGCTGGGGGACGTGCCCAAGCCCAACCCCAACCCAGCGGCCATACGCTTCATGAAGACACTGGAGGCGGTGGCTTCGCAGAAGCTGGGGGGGCAGAACCAGGGCTTCCTGTCAGCGCTCATGACCAACATCAACAGCAACCACTCCACCATGGGCACCATCGAGAAGAAGACCTCCCTTCTGGGGGAGCCACCCCAGCGCTCGCAGCAGCATGACGGGCCCGGGGGAGGCATGGGGGGCCAGGGCGGGGGGAGCATGGGTGGCATGGGTGGAATGGGAGGAATGGGCAACATGGGCGGAATGGGTGGAATGGGCAACATGGGGGGGATGGGCAACATGGGAGGAATGGGAAACATGGGTGGCATGGGGAATATGACTGGCATGGGCGGGATGGGGGGAATGGGCAGCATGGACGGAATGGGGAATATGTCAGGGATGAACAACATGGGTGGCATGGGACAGCAGGGTGGAATGGGTGGGGGTGGTGGTGGTGGGGGTGGAGGTAAACAGAGCTGGGGGAGTGGCATGGGTCAGGGGGGGTCGGGTCGAGGTGCAGGACTGCTGGGGTCTGGCACCAACAATGCTGGCAACAGCAGCAGCAACAAGGCTGACAGCTACTCCACCTTCGGCTCCTACAGTGGGGGCTATGGGGTAAGGCTTCATTGTGTCTCACATGACCCTCCGCTCTCGGCTCTCTTTTCTCTGTGTTTGTCCTTTCTCTCTCTCTCTCTCTCTCTTGTGCACCTTTTTGTGGGCTAATTGTTTTTTCTTAATTCATGCTTTGTTGTGCTTGTGGTATTTTGGAGACTGGAGTATTGCAAAATTTCTGCTTGTAGTACTGATCAAAATTTAGTCTTGACACTGTTTTTGGGATCCTACAGTTTGGTGTCTGTCTTTGTTTGAGGTGTGAAATTGTAATTGCCTGTGGATGTTTGGTTCTGTAGTTGTGTATTGCAGAGCTATGTATTTTACAGTGTGTAAACTTGTGCCTGTATACCTAGTTGGAATCTACATGTTAGGGTATGTATGTATGCATTTCAGGACATGAGCGGCTATGGCAGTGGTTATGTGACAGAGGAATACAGTCAGTTCTCACAGGTCAGTTGAATAGGTGCATGCTGTGCTGCACATTGTGTAACACATATACAACTCGGGGTCAGTGGAGGAGGGTGGAGTACAAGCAACTGAGCAAAAATCATCTGGGTGACTGATTTGATTTTCAATTTGAATCCTGTTGTTTTCAACATGAACAATCTGTTTGATACCTTTTGTTATCCAGGCACTGGTAATGCATATGTAATAATTATGTTTGTTTAATTTTTTGTGATAATGTTTAAATTTAGAATGCCTTTCTCCCAGAATGTGTTAAAGTTTGATTCCAGAAGCCAGTTAGTGCTGCTTAAATAATACTTTCAAAAACTATGCAAGTCATCATATTGCCACTCTTACTGAAGGAATTTTACTGCTCAGAAGTATTGTGATGTTTCTCACAAAAAATGTAAATGTCAGGCATGAGAATTGTCCACAAAAATGCAGATTTTTGTAGAAGTGAAACGGACTCCTCTGGAGAGAAAAAAATTGTGCATGGGGAAAAAAATTAGAGGACTAAAAAGAAGAAAATGGGAAGCACCAGTTTTGGCTCGGCACCAAGTACCTGCAAAACATTTAGAGCATGTTCACATGGTGCTATTGCCCATCTTAGTTGCTTTAAATGTGAATGCAGCGGCTTGCTGCTATTCTCACTGGCAGGCATTGCTGATTAGCACTGAATGCAGTCATTCCTACATGCTTCTCCACCATTTTTCAAGAAAGAAAAAATGAACGTTCTGAAAGATTCACCATGCTTGAGTTGTCAACCATGTCAAAATGTTTGATGACTGCAGCTGTGTCAGTAAAAGTGGGAGTTGGTAATGGTATCGCTTTCGGCCTCAGTTGCGTAGATTTTGGTGGGGGGAAGGGGGGTGGGGGTGTTCCCCTGGACCCTACTAGTTTTCAGTTTTTCCACTGAAGCAATTTTCATGCCTGAAATGTGCATCATGAACAAACTGCTAATGCTACAGAAAGTACAAGCCTGTTTTCTTTCCTGTGTGCACACAACAGGGGGACTACGGCGCTGGTGGTTATGGAGAGGGCATGTATGGGAATGATCAGGTAAGACGACACATTGACAGGTTCACACCCAACATCATAACTATATTCACCCGCTGACTAGGCTGCAGTCAGTCAGACTTGATGATTTGGAATAGGATTAGTCAAAAGGTTTGGGTGAACATACAGCACAGATAAGGCGGACCAAGTGGACAGTAATAAATGTGTTGTTTGCTGAACCAGGTATGTAACACATTTTAGGTGAAGTGTCTGGATAGAGACTGAAAAATGAGATGGATATATTCATTGTCTTGGCAGTGGGACCCATTGCAGCAGGGGGTACATGAACACATGAAGTATATTGTGTATGCATAATTCACTAAGTGTAAGGCATCAGGCATATAAAATGTGTCAGGTGTAACATGTCGGGCGCTTAAATCACTTAGTGTAACATGTCATGCGTAGATCACTGAGTGTAACATGTCCAGTGCATGACTCAGTAAGTGTAAGTTGTGTTGCCTCTTTGCATGTAGAAGTAAATGTAAGTTGTGTTGCCTCTTTGCATGTAGAGTGGTTACCAGTACGGAGACTACAGTGGCAGCTATGGAACAGGACAAGACAGCTATAACTTCCAGGGCTCAGGCAATTACAACACGGTACGTCCACAACACATTTCTCTGTCTCCAACACTTTCTCCACTGTTCCTGCAATACTTAACCCTTTTGCTGCCTGATATTTAGGTGAAAGTTGTTAAGTATTCAGGATTTCCATGAGGAGTTTAGCCACCGGTCTAGTGAAAATTTATTTGTCTTGGTGTGTGTCAAAATAGTGTTAAATGTTGGTACATGGTCTTTTAGGGGGGGAAGTCTTTGATGACAGTTTTTTTTGTTTTGTTTTTTACAGAAATGGAAACGCATGGTTCCATCAGTGGTCATGTGGCCCCACATAATACAGCTGTGAAAGTGGGTCATGTCCTTTGGAATAGGGAGAGGATAGAGTGTTGGATACCAAAAACTTGAAGTCATCAGTAGTCCTTAGTCTGGTTGTAAGCTGTGGTTTAATTTGATTGTGAAAGACATGGTTATAATGATATGTGTTTTATAGGATCAGTCTTATCAACAGAACTTTGGGGACTACACCGGGGGCTACAGTGCAAACTCTGGTACAGGCAGCTCTGGCTTCGGCTTCGGTCAGAACCAGTCGGGAAACTTCCAGGTAAGCCCAGTGCCTGTGGGTGCACATGCATGTCTGTGTGCGCGCACTTAAGTCATATGAGTCTGTCTGCCCTCTCTCTCTCTCTTTTGCTGTACTTGGACCTTTTGAATTTCGCATGATTATCATCACTGATGAGCTTTGCCTGTTACACCTGTTTGGTGGCCATGACCTAATTATGAGGCTACAGCTGTCTATGAAAGAAAAAACGAAAGCAGCATCTTTCAGCCAGGTCTGTTCTGAGTGACTTGAGACTTTTCAGCATAGTTATGTACATGAACAAGATCGTTTACATATTTTACGACTGTGGTATGTCCTGCATGATAGTAATTTACAATTTAGTGGGGTGGGGGGTCCTGCATACACTTAGTCTTTTTGTTTTCTTTGAGACTTTAAGATCAAGGTCTGTCAGACTTTGCACGTTTACATCTATCAAACTTTAGTGGATCATATGAGTTTTGATGACTGCCTGTTTTCAAGGTCTTAAAGGAATCCAGAGCAGAAACAGAGAATTTCCACATTTTAAATGTGTTGTTACTTAATGTTTTATTGTTTTGTTTTGGGGGTTGTTAGTTTTCTGTTGTTGTTTTTTTGTTCTGAAAAAGGATATATAAAAATAAAAAAATTGCAAAAGATGAGGGTGGTTGTAGAGTACAGCACTAAATGGAACAATGTGTGTTTGTGTGTGCAGGATGGGGGTCGGGGTTTTGGCGGGGGTGGGGCAGGAGGCACCTGGGAAGGAACCCAAGGTGGCAGTAGCACCAACACAGCCGGCACCATGGGAGCAGGCATGCGCAACACCATGCCGATGTCAAAAAACTTCTCTGGCGGGGGGGCGGGGCCTGGGGGAGGGGGAGGGGTCGGCCAAGGGGGCGTGGGCGCTTTTGGTAGCGGGGCCAACAGCCAGGCAGGATTTGGAGGTGGCACCTCAGGCGGGGCTGGGATTGGGGCCGGCAGCAGGCAAGGCCTGTTAGACCCGCCGGCCGCCATAAAGGGTTCTGGCGGCATGGGGGGGAGCAGCTTTGGGGGGCAGGGCTCTGGGGTTGGTGGGATGGGGCGGACTGTGGTGCCCAACACGGACAGCTACCAGACTAGCTCTGGCCAGGGCTACATGGGGGGCAGCAGTGCCATGGGCAGCAGCGGTGGCATGGGTGGTGGCATGGTGGGCAATGGTGGCATGGGGGGCCGCAGCGCCATGGGCTCATATGGCGCCACAGGCTCTGGAAGCTACGGGGGCAGCGACATGGTGGAAGGCTACAACACCAGCGCCGGTTATGATGACAGCAGCAACGGAGGTGGCTATGGAGGGTATGGTGGTGGCATGGGGGGCAACATGTCCTATGGCAGCTACAACCAGTCATCCAACTACAGCAACACAGGCGGCAGTGCTGGTTACGCTTCTGCTGGGGGTGCTGGAGGAGGACTGCTGTCCACACCTGTAAGTTTTCCTTTGTGTTTCTCTCATTTGTGTGAGCCCCTGAGTTGAGAGGAGAGCAAGAATTGTCAAGTTCAACGTTAACAAGCTCTTTGCACTTAAACGGGTCTGCAAGTTCATGATGCTCAAAATCTCAAAGCATACTGCTGTAGTTTTCATGCTGCTGCAGTTTTCAGACAAAGAAGCATTACCAACTATAAGGTGCACCCCCCAGATTTGACTATGGGAAGCCCTTAGCTAACGTGCTGCTGAGTATAGCTGTGAAACTGGCAAAAAATAAACAAAATACACACAAAGCAAATGTGAAAGTTAAAAACTAGTGATCTTGTATGTGTGAGGACATGACATTTGGGTAGCAATTATAAAAGTGTTGGTTCTCCAGTTTGTATTTATAAGCTGTCGATGTCCACACAGTTGATTTAAAGAGATCAGTAAACAAAGTGGTGCAGTTTCTGTTTCCTGCAAGTGACCACACAAGTCTGTTAGTGTTACAGATATAAAACTAGTGACTACAAGGTGCAGCAGGAAAGTTGGGGAAAGGCATTGCTTTACTGGAAACAAAATCACCCAGATTGTTTTAACCGTCTGCTACTGTTCGTACCCGTTTCTTTCATCTGTTAGTACTGTAAACCATGTCCTCTCTTGATCTGCACTCCAGCTCTGTCTGCCTCAGCAGCATAATGCCCCAGAGTTTGACCTGATGCATCCTCTTGTCTTCTCCTTCCCTCCCCTAGGCACCGCTCACCCCGGCTGGCACCAAGCGCAGCTACAGTCACCTGCTGCCCAAACCAGAGCCAAGCCCAGAGAGCGAGTACGTCGGCCAGCACTCACAGGGTCTTGGGGGGCACTACGAGAAACGGGCACGCCTCTTTTAGAGCCAGTTTCTTCAGTTGTCAGCAGGTTCATTGGTTAACACTCTGCAGCCATTTTTGATGTCGTCCTTGTGTTTTCTAAACAATTTTGTCAACTCTTGTTCACCCTGTTTGTAAAGAAACAAATGAAGAAGAAGAAAAAAGAGCCCCCCCACCCCCAAACTCCCCCAAACAAGTCATTGTTTTTCATTACAAGAAGTGGCCATGTCTGTTCCAGTGCACTTGTGTGTCACAGTGTCACAAGTGATGTGATTTTGTCATCAATCATTTCATTGGCCATTGCTGGTAGTAGCACCTGAAATGTGTTTTATTAACTTCATAAAGACTTTACCTTTCTTTGCTGCGGGAATTTTATTCCATCAAACAGGATGGTTTGAATTGTCCATAATCAGTTGGGTTGACAGGTTTGTGTTTTCAGGATACTGGCTGTTGTGATTATAATTTCAATCTGTTACAGTTCCTGACATTTTTGTTTCCTCAACATGTTTGATAGTTGAGCAATACTACAAAATTATTATAACTTTCCATATTTCAGTTATTAATGTAAATTTATGTTTGTGTTTAGTCTGTTTTCTTGGGTTTTGTGTTACTGTGTAAATGTAATAGTTACTAACAGACAGATCACTGTGTTTATGTTGGTGTGTATTCATATTTTACTTTTTAAAAATATTTTATGTCCAGCCAACATTTCCTTGCAGAAGTGGTGATCCACTTTTGTTTTTCCCAATGATAGTTTGTCCCTCCTCCTCCTCCTCCTCCCCCCCCCCCCCCCCCCCCCCCAATCTTTTGAGTACATGCACTCTTCTGTACACAAATACATTGGTGCACTCTTGCAATCCTTCAGTTGCGAAATATATCAGTACATAATCTTCCTCCAGAAATACATTGATTGCATTCTTCCCTCTGGAAATATGCTAGACACCTAATATGTATCCAGAAATAGAAGGGTACATGCTTTCTGCAGTTCATGCAGGGAAAGTTGGAACTGGCTAAATGTCTTGTGGCCCACATGTTGTTTTAGATTCTGTTTTAATGTGAAAACCACTTTTATGGAGTCGTCACACACACACACACACATGCATACAAGTGTTAGTTTTACCATGTTGTGTTTGTACCAGGAAAGAGAATGCCTGCCCCATTTTTAGCATCTGTATGTATACCCATAGCGGCAGCTGTGGAAGGGGAAGATGTGACAGTGAATGAGACCAGAGATTTGAGAGTGTATGCAGTGTGATTTTACACTTGATGTTTGGACCATTTACATTTACACCACGACCCAGGACTGTCCTGCACCTGGTTCCTGCTGCATTCACATCTACAGTCTGGAACTGCACTGGTTCAGTAGTTTGACGTTTTCATTGTTCCAAGTGTGTCACAGAAGGCAGGTGGTGTTCAGTCCAGCTCCAGGAGCTGAGCTGTGCGCAGCTCGCATTAGTCTGGGGGGGATGTGGGGGGTGCAGCCAAATGTAAACTCAAGAATCCTGCACCCAGCACAGAAAGCTTCACTAGCATAAATGACCCCATGGACTGTTTTTTTGTGCTAGTGTGTGCGCCAGTGACGTGAGTGTGTGCTATTATTTGTGTCATAAATTGAATGTATTCAGTTGGTGGGATGTTTTTTTCTTCTTCAAATTCGTGCTGGATCATCTGATTTAGTCAAACTTGAATTTTTGTGTCTTGATTAACTATGATGAATATCAAAATAAACTCTTGTGAACAGGTCATTGATTTGCCCTTCTGTGTATGTCATCGTATTGCCGTTTGTGTTTGTGCCAGCATTGTGTTTTGGTGTTGCCTGTCCACGTGGACGTTTAAAAAAAATTAGATTAAAAATGAACAAACACACACATCTGTTAAGCCTATGGGACAATACAAAACATACCCACTGTTCAGGATAGATTCATCTTTCAAACGAAAACAAGTATGATGGAAATGAAATGATTTAGCATTTATTTGGTTCACATCAGAGAGGGGAAATGATGTATTTTTCTAATCTTGTTAGTGGGTCAAACAATTTCTCTATTTTTCTATCTCTCTTTCTTTTTGTGCTGCTTTTTATTCATTTTTTTATGCATGTGGACATACACACACCAAGCAGACACAAATGGATCTCTTAATATGACTTAATGTCGGTGGGTGTAAAACAGTATTGAGACTTTAAATGCAAGCCTGTGTAACAGTATTCAGACTGTGAATGCGAATCTGTGTAACAGTATTGAGACTTTGAATTTGAGTCTGTATAACAGTAAGTATTAGGCCAACTGGCTATGGCACAACCAGTAACATTGTCATTTTTAGGATATTATGAATGTGAAACTTTGTCTGATGGTTGTACCACTGAGCTTTAGTTAGTTCAAGATGGTTATAATTATATATATGTGTGTGCGTTGGTGTGTGTGTGTGTATGAGCTCAGGAAGGCCCATATGCACTTCACCCCATCTCAGAAGTTTCCCAGTGTTGCCTCGATCTACATGAGCAGTATCAAGTGGTTGAAGCTGAAAGTGGTATTGTTCAGTAAGTTCTTATCTGATGAAGTACAAACTTTGCATGACTTGAAAGCATGGATTAGATCTTGCGTGCAAGGTGGTATTAGACTGTAATGTGCAATTAAGGGAAGTGTGTTTAAATGAGGCTTTGCTGTGCTTGGTCATGAAACTGTTGTCTGTGGAGTGCTGTCTGGTGACAGGCAACATTGTAAGGTCCCAGATGCTAAGGAAATGTCAAACTGGTTGTGTTTGATTGGGATTCTGCATGATTGGGATTCTGCATGACAGAATGTAATAGTTACTTCATTTAAAGTTTTCTTGGGGTGGGGTATTTAGTGCAGGAGAACTAAATGGGGCATTTAGTGCAGGAAAACTGAAAGCAGTCACATACCGAACTTGTCTCCTGAACAATGGTTGTCTTACCTCTGTGAAAAGACAGAAGAACTGATTGCAACAAGAACTGATTGCGACTACAACAAAAGTCAATTTATAAATATCACAGTATAACGTTATTGCAACACAGGAACAGGAAATTAGTTGAGTTGCCTGTCTCATTTACAGTAATGCAGTCACACAAGTAAAAAACGACAAAAACTAACAAAAAACAGTATCAACAAAACCGCACACACGACACGCATTTCAATAAAGCAAACACTGAAACCAGGTGAACACAAGTATAAATTAGCAAGTGCATTGCATGTACCCACATACACGCAGAGAACTCGGAACTCGAGAAGTTTATTATACACGGATTGTAGTTCAGGTTCTGTCCAAAAAAACTAACTAGTCCTTGCTAAACTACCGATGAATAAAAAATACAGGGCATCATTTGTATACACGTAAGCATCAATGAGTAAGTGTGGGAGGGAGAATGGGGAGGAAGCCTGTTAAATCGAATAATTTTAAAAGCAAATCTATTTGTCCAGCTTTGCCAAAGTAGAAGGTCACCTTCACCTCCCCCCCCCCCCCCCCTTTTGCAAAAGCACCCTCGCTCTCCCCCCACCCCACCCCACCCCCCCACCCCCCGCCCTCCCACCAACAGCGGTTTCTCGTCACACCTCCGCAGTCCTTGCGACAGGTATTGTTCAACCAGTCAACTAAAATGATAAGCAGCGAAGGGGGGGAGGGGTATCGGCATACGGACGGGGTCTTTGTCGAACCAGGGACGTCAGTTGGGAACACGAGCCAGTGCTTACTTTACTGTGCCGCAGTGGAGTTGATTAGATCAGCCACTTGACTGCACAAGTCCAGCACAGTTGATCACGGTGTTTGCGTTATTAGCCGCTTGCCGTACAAAGGGGGTCATTATTCCAGCTTTGCTGATTCGGTCACACCTTGCAGCCACCATGGCGAATCAAGGCCCCAATTTTGGACTGCACCGAGCATGTAGGCTCAAGGTAACTGTTTTGTTTTCATAGAGGACGTTTTAGTTGTGTTTTTTCCTGATTGACACGCATTACTATTTTTTCGGAAATGCAATTTTATACTGGTGAAAAGTTTCAGGACTGCACATGCCAAGCAAGTAGCCTATATGTCATTTGCGTACTCGGACGGCTTCTAGTAATTAGCATAATATCGTGTACGTTTGCATTTCCGATGGCGGAATGACGAAAACGGAAAATGAAGACGATGAATTGCATGACTGACAGGTGATTTGTTCTTGGAGCTGCGGTGCGCACCGGGGCAGACATGTTAGTCTACGTAGCCTACGTCCATGGATGCGGGCTTTGCGAGTCGCCGTTTGCACGTTCGCGGCGCTCCTGTTAAGTTTAGGTGTTCGCGCACTTGCACGTCATTTTCTGTTTGAAATGCTTTCGTGCACATTTGTAAAGTAATTCTCCGCAGTAAAGACATGCAGGACAATTCTCATTAACCCTTTGGCTGCCAACAGTTGCCAATGCAATTTTTTCTTCTCACGACCAATCTCGAAAAGGGGATCAGCTGACCCAAAATTGCTGCTTTTTGAGAACTTTCTCTCAGGTGAGACTACGTAAAAAGTTCAGGCAGAAAAAGATACGAGGTCTTAAAAGTAGATGGAAAGTGCTTTGCCAATGACGTCATATGTAAAAACTGGACAATAAGTTCTCATTTTGCCATTTAAAAAATAAATAAAAAATTAAGCACCCATGCAGTAGCAACATGTTCCAGCACCCATTTACACACACAACTTCGTTTAGGGTGGGTCAGTTTTAATAGCAGTAACAACAATAAATGGCATCCACCACAGAAGGTGGGAGCGTAGGGCACTTTACACACACACACGCTCTCTCTCTCTCTCCTCCTCTATCTCTCTCTCTCTCTCTCTCTCTCTCTCTCTCTCTCTCTCTCTCTCTCTCTCTCTCTCTCTCTCTCGGACACAGCATATCGGACAGATGAATCTTGAGGGCGAATTGTAAAAAGGAAGAATCAAACGTATCCGAGGCAAACTGTTCATCCCCAAAAATGGGTCAGGGTAAGAAAATTATCTTTTTATCAAAAATGGACGAAAAATCACGAAAGCCGTGTTATTTTCGCTTGCTGAAATTTGTTTTAAATGTAACAGGCGGGAATTTGGTCTCAGAACTTCTCCTATTAAAGCCGGTCAAATAGAAAATTCTTGATTTTGACTACTTGTATCGTCTTCAGTTCACAGTATCTGCACTCTGTGGCATCATTAGCTTATTATTGTATTTGTCGTCGCAATGCAAAGTGACCTAAAATGTCTCTAAGTGTCATACTCCCAGATGACAAATGGCGTACAGTGGAAGACTAAGCCCTGGTCCAGAACAGAGCCGAGCCGAGCACGTACAGCTTGCGACATCGGCCCTGGGACGGTTAAATGTAAAATTAACAAATGAAACTTATTTTGTTAGTCTTGCTGCCGCTTGGCTTCAGCCCCCACCCACCCCCTCCACCCGCCCCTGTGCTGCTGACTCTGGACAACCAATACAGCTCCTAAATCCCCACAGCACTGCTGATCCTGGGCAGCTAAGACTGCTACGGGGGTGTGGCCAATTGACTATCGATACGTACGACCGTTCCTAGACCCCCACAGGGGTGCTGGCACACGACTACCGATACGTGACCGTTCCTAGGCCCTGAGAAAAGCTTTTGCTGATCCTGGACAACTGATACGACGCCTGGACCAGGCCCACAAGGGTGTTGGCCCATGACTGTCGTTACGTGACCGTTCCTAGACCCCCACAAGGTTGCTGGCCCACGACTGCCGATACGTGCCCGCTCCTAGACCCCTATAGTTTTTTTTGGCCCACGACTGCCGATACGTGACCGCTCCTAGACCCTCAGGGTTTTGCTGATCCTGGGCAGCTAATACAACCCCTGGACCAGGCGCAAGGCCCACGACTGCCAAACATGACAGTCCCTAGAGCCCCCAAAATTTAAGGGGTTCGTTCGTTCAATATTTCGTTACGTCCACAGAGACAGAATGGACTATTAGGGACGGGGAGCCCATGACGTCCACCTCGACTTTCAGACAGCTCCTGAGCTCTGATTTAAGGGGTTTGCTGAAGCTGGATAGCTTCACAGATTTATGGGCTTTGCTGACGCTGGACAGATGCAGAGTTCAGGAGCTGTGTGAAAGTCGAGGTGGCCGTCATGGGCTTTCCGTCCAAATGAGCCTTACGGTTTCTGTAGACGCAAAGCAACATTGAAGCATGCTTAGGCACTGGTCACAGTTTGTCCCTAATATGTCAACCGACATCCTTGGACATGAAGCTCTACATCATCATCATCATCTGGACAGCTGCAGAGCTCAGCAGCTGTGTGAAAGTCAAGGTGGCCGTCCTGGGCTCCCGTCCCTAATAAGCCTACGGTTTCTGTGGATGTAAAGCAACACTCAACCAACCAACTGGACAGCTGATACAGACCCTGGACCCTGCCCACAGGGGTGCTGGCTCGTGACAATCCCTACACAGCCTCACAGATTTAAAAGGGGTTTACTGACCCTTCGGTAAATACAGATCCTGGACCCTGCCCACAGGGGTGCCGGCCAATGACAGTCCCCAGACACCCTCACAGATTTAATGGCTTTGCTGACCTGGACAGCTGATACAGACCCTGACCCGGCCAACCGGCGTGCTGGCCGCCTTTGACAGCGATTCGTGTCGAACCCTCAAGCCCCCACAAAAGGGCTGCTGACCGTCTGCAGCTGATACCGCCCCTGGACCCCCACGGGGGGGAGGAGGAGGGGGGAGAGCCCGTAACAACCCATCCCCCCCCCACCCCCTCTCCCCTCGCCCACAGAGGTGGTACTGACCCTGGAAACGGATACAGCTCCTGGGGCTGACCACTGCTACCAGATGCAACCCCTTCACCCCCACATTGGGCACTGTTCCTTCATTTTTATCGATAGCCGATACAGCCCATTGACCCCCAAAAGCGGTGTTAGCCCTTGGCAGTCAGTACAGTTCTTGGACTCGCACAGGAGTGCTGACCGCTCTTTGACACTGGACACAACTGGAAACCACCCCAGCAACCCCCACTCCCACCCCACCCTAAAGGGTGCTGATCACTGGAAGCCGATACAGACCCTTGGACCGCCACCATAATTAAATCACAAGTCTGAAACAGAACGAGGCCCTTACAGTTTGTCCCTTATGTGTCAGCCCGACATCCGAGGACATTAAGCCCCACATCATCATCATCATCAGAACGAGGCCCAGAGCGCTCGTGCAGAATCAACACACAAGGGAGTTAATCAGCGCTCGAAAGACGTCACACAAGCACAACAACAAAGACCTGAGTCGCCTACGGTAACTCTTACCTGGCATGCGTGTAAATATAAGGTACGTGAACTCCACCAGAGGTACATCCTCATTTCTGTCCAAATCACAGTTGTGAACACTAAAATTAAGAGGCTCTGCTGTTGAAAGCACAAAGAATAAGACAGTCGGGAAGGTAAGGTAACATCCTTGACCGACTTCAGTCAGCCGCGGTGACATTTTTGACAGGGGACGAGGACGCGGTGATTGTGACTGAAACGGACCCGACCATTAGTCTCGCCCGAGTGTCACCATTGTTTCCTACACACTCAGAGTCGGTGATCTGCGGGTTGTGCCGAGTTGTCGACTGCTAGGGCCTTGTACATATTCGTATGTACGCACACAGACACATACACAGCACAGACACAAACACACACACACACACACACAGTTCACACACACGCGCGCGCGCGCACACACACATATACACACACACACTCCTATTCAAAAACTGACTTTGTCGTTCAAACAGAGCCACAGTAACTGAGTGCATGCTTACGTAATGCAGTTATTAGGCCTACCTCCCCACCAACACACGTCTTAGGCATAACGCCGATTAAACGTAATTCGAATAAGAGAAGATCAATGACCACACTAATTTTCCCATTTCGAGCTCACGGTTTTGCACCACAGCAGTATTGCAATAGGAAACACAGTCTCGGTGCCTTGAATGTTATCTGTTACGTGTAGAGATACGGTCCCCATTCTGCAGGAGCCAAGTTGGTGCCAACACTATTCCCTGATGTTGGGCCCTGTCAGACTGAGGTATGCGCGGTACAGCCTGTCGGCCTTACACACACATTAGTCTTGCCTAATCTGTGAGTAATTCTCACTGGGGAAAAAATCTTAGGCAGAGTTCTTGAGTCGTGGAAACCGCGTGAAGACTAAGCGGAATAAAGCTATCGCTGTCTTTTAGCCTTTGACCACTGGGACACCTCCGACACACCTCCATCCCCACACCCATTCATAAGCAACTCCCCGGCACCCCCATTCCCAGGGGGCGGGGATAGCTCAGTGGTTAGAGCGCCGGACTCGTGATTGAAAGGTCGCGGGTTCGAATCCCTGCTGGAACGGCGGGAGAATTTGCTTCTCCAGGATCGACTTTCTGTGCTGACTCTTATTTCAGTATCCGTTCCACCCCCGTGTTACCACAGTAGCACGTAAAAAATCCCGGTCATTCTGCCAAAAGTGCAGGTGGCAGGTTACAGCTAAACACGCATACACCTTACGTATGTGGCTTTTATTGAACCGTGCTTCGGCATTGGTCACAACTTGTCCCTAATATGTCAAATGACATCTGAGGACATTAAGCATCATCTCATCATCATCACCCCCATTCCCGCCCCCCAGCATCAGGCGACGACCGTACTCGACCACAACCCTCAGCACAGCAACCGTAAAAGCCACGACAACCCCGCACCTCTGGCCATTCTCAGCATTACCCTCCAGCAGCCGTAAAAACCACGACAACCCCGCACCTCTGGCCATTCTCAGCATCACCCTCCAGCAGTCGTAACAGCCGCGACAACCCCGCACCTCTGGCAATTCTCAGCATCACCCTCCAGCAGCCGTAAAAACCACGACAACCCCGCACCTCTGGCCATTCTCAGCATCACCCTCCAGCAGCCGTAACAGCCACGACAACCCCGCAGCTCTGCCCACTCTCACCACCATCCCCCAGCAGCTGTGATAACCATGACAACAGCGTTCCTCTAGCCCCCGTCGCTCAGCGGCGGTGACCACAATGGCACCCTCTATCCCCACTCCTGCCACATTCATCCCCACACCCCACGCAAGTGAACAGCCGGCGGAGACTGCAGTCAAATTTAGTAGAGAGAGACAGAGACAGAGAACTCGAAAACTATTTTACGAGAGAGAGAGAGAGAGAGAGAGAGAGAGCCCTTTGCTACTGTCAGTTACAAAAAGATGCTAAGAGCAGGTATTCGTGCACGGATCACCTCAGTCTCACTGTCAGGCTCAGAAGTTTGATCTTAGCAGTTGTTGTTTTTTTAATAGTTTTTTCTTTTCTTTTTTCTTTTCTTTAATATTTTTTATTAAAAATATTTTTATGCTTGTGCCCAGCAACTGACATGGCACCCTCACTCTTATTGTCAAGCCGAGGAGGAGGGTGACTTTAGTGTTTGTGCACGTGCCCAGCAACTGGTACGACGCCTTCACTCTTATTGTCAAGCTCAGGAGAAGTTTGAACTTGTATAATTTGTTTGTGCACGCGCCCAGCAACCGACACTGATGACCCCCTCACTCAGTCAGGCTCAGGAGAAGTTTTTGTTTTGTTTTGTTTTTTTGCTGTCGACCTCAGAGGCACTGCTCCAGCGCCGCTCGTCCCGGCATCCTCCACCTCCGGCCACACCCAGGGCTCATTCCGCATCGCGGCCCCACCCCCAGAGGTCCACAGGAAGTGACGTCAGATCGTTGGTAGGCTGCCATCCGAAGGAAACACTGCACTGCTGCTGAGTCACTTCGGTGGTGTTCAGTAGTGCCTGTTCTGATTCAACATACGCAGGACACCACCTACTGTGCCCCCTACTGACTACAATGTTAGCTAAGTCGCGGAGTCAGACTGAGTGAGCGTCTCCCCAGAGAGCAGACCGCCGCTACGTCCCTCCACCAATCCTCCTATGTGGACGCTCTAACGTTGAGGGCTTTGATCAGAACTGCCCCAGGCAAGGGAGGAAGGCGGGACACCGAGACTGAGGCCACCACGAGAGTGTGGCATGAAGGGCTACAGAAGCTGAGACTTTTTTCTTTTTAAAAAATTTATGCAGTGATCGATGAGGATGAGGATGATAACTGATGATGCTATGGAGGTCCATTTCGGTTTGAGACTACTTGATAGGGCCGCAGACCACGCTTACTGTCACAATTATCCCGGTGTTAACCAGGCCCGGAAACTGCGGCACCTGCAGTGTTGGTCAAGTAATTAGAGCAACACCCTCAGAGACGCATCCCTGAAGTGGATGAAGCTCGGCTGTGTGGTTCCAACCTTCCCATTGGGCCCATAGCACTCCCAGCTCTGGGTAGGAGCCGGCCAGGGCCGAAAAATCCCACATGACTCTGATGGGATTCGAACCCCAGGCCTTCCGACCCACTGTCCGACGCGCTAACCACTGCGCTACGGGGGCCGGTTCTCAGGAGAAGTTTGACCATAGAGTTTGTTTGGACTCTTGCCCAGCAACCGGCATAATCCCCTCACTCTTACTGTCAGGCTGAGGAGAAGCTTGACCGTAGTACGCACGTGCCCAGCGTTTGAACTACCCTTCATTCTCACTGTCAGGTTCAGAAGTTTGACCATAGTATTTGTTTCGACTCTTGCCAAGCAACCGGCGTTACTGTCAGACTGAGGAGAAACTTGACCGCCGCAAAAGCTCTAGGGGCAAATCTTTGACCGTAGTACGCACGTGCCCAGAGGCACGTGTCCTGCCTCCGAACTGACCCCTCATTTTCTCTGTCAGGTTCAGAAGTTTGACCATAGTATTTGTTCGGACTCTTGCCCAGCAACAGTCGTGGCCCCTTCACTGTTACTGTCAGACTGAGGTGAAACTTGACCGTAGCAAGGCTCTGGGGAGGGGGGGGGGGAATCTTTGACCGTAGTACGCACGTGTCCAGCCTCTGAACTGACCGCTCGTTCTCACTGTCAGGCTCAGGAGAAGTTTGACCTTTCCGCGGCGGTGACGGCCTTGAGGTGGATCGAGTCGGTGAACGGGCGACAGCTGAGTGACCGAGACGTGGGCAGCCTCAAAACTGAACGCGACGTGGCTGAGCTGCTCAAAGATGGCACCGCTTTGTGTGAGTAAGTCAGACTCAGGATAGACTGCTAGGTTTGTGTGTGTAAGTCAGATTTAGGGTAGACTGGTAGGTTTGTGTAAGTCAGACTCATGATAGACTGCTAGGTTTGTGTGAGTAAATCAGACTCAAGATAGACTGCTCTCAGAATAGATTACTAGGTTGCCATGAATGTCGCAATCAGACCATTTGGTTATTTAAAAAAAAAACGAAAAGAAAAGAAGTCAGACTCTGGATAGACTGTCAGGTTCATGTAAGCCAGACTCAAAACAGACTTCAAGGCCGTCAGTGTGAGTAGGTTAGACGCCAAAATAGACTGCTATGCTTGGTTTAGATTTGTGTTTACAAGTCAGATATCAAAAGAGTGTGGAAGGCTTTGCTTGAAAAGTTCACACTCAAGATTGCTAGATTTGTGTAGCCTGACTCAGACGTCAGACGTCAGAATAGCTTGTGTTAGACTCAGATAGACTGGTAGATCTGTGTGAGTGGGTAAAACTCACAAATGATTACCATTGTTTGGACACACAAAAATACGCTACAGACTACATATGACACAGGTCAACCCTCCTAGACGCAACCTGGCCGCCCATGTGGCAGGGGAGTTAACTTGAACATGCGACACTTCCCTTCGGTAAGGTGATGCACTGTTCGTCATTTGGCCGATACATGTAGACTGTGACAGACACACACTACAGACTATAGGTCAACCCTCGAAGACGCAAGGTGGCTGCCCATGTGGCACGGGAATCAAACAGCTAGCATAAACGGCGGCACCCTGCAGTTGAAAAAAACCCAGTCAACAGTGTGGCTGCATGGTATCGACCAGGTCGATGTCTAGAAAATAAGACCCGGCTGACATAAAGGCCATGGAATGGGTGTTGGCGTAGAAATTTGATTCGGTTTGATTTTCTTATGCAACAGGGTAATGAACCACATCAAGCCAGGGGCCATAAAGAAATACCACAAAAAGCCGTCTGCCTTCCAACAGGTAGGTCCGCAGAGGTGAACAGCATACCTCAAGATTACGCTCAGTAGACCTCAACCCACCCACACCCCATTTGTGTTTCTTTACTTGCCCCCGTTTCCCTTCCATCTTTCTTTTTGCATGTATGCGGCGTCGCGTTTGTGTGTGTGTGTGTGTGTGTGTGTGTGCGTGCGTGCGTGCGTGCGTGCGTGCGTGCGTGCGTGCGTGCGTGCGTGCGTGCGTGCGTGCGTGTGTGCATGTGTGCGTGCGTGCGTGCGTGTGTGTGTGTGTGTTGAGAAAGTGTCCTCAATATCAATACACACAAAGATTTAAAAGAACGCTGATTAAAAATTAAAAAAATTAGACAACACAAAACTGCAATTTTGTCAATGCATGCGCTTTTTATTCCAAGCATCTCGTTTCAGAACCGGCTGGCATCATTCCCCCCCCCCCATTTCCCCACACACCACACACACACAAAACCAGTGCCACTGACTGAATTAAAAGTGACTGTATGCAACGGATGAAAAAGGTGGAAATGTTCCTGAAAGCGTGTGTCACTATGTGTCACTGACTGAATTGTGACTATAAGCTACAGATGGAAAACGTGGAGCGTTCCTGAAAGCGTGTGTCACTATGTGTCACTGACTGAATTGTGACTATAAGCTACAGATGGAAAACGTGGAGCGTTCCTGAAAGCGTGTGTCACTATGTGTCACTGACTGAATTGTGACTATAAGCTACAGATGGAAAACGTGGAGCGTTCCTGAAAGCGTGTGTCACTATGTGTCACTGACTAAATTAAAAGTGACTGTGTGCTTGCTACAGATGGAAAACGTGGAGCTTTTCCTGAAAGCGTGTGTCGAATACGGCATGCAGACCATCGACACGTTTCAAGTCAAGGAGCTGTATGAATCACGGGCTGTCTACACGGTGAGTCCACGGACAACTGTAGATCATTAGTGACCATATGGAATACACAGACACGTTTCAAGCGCTGTGTGTACGCGACATTTATGGACAGTGTAGACTACAGCATGCATACCATAGAGACATTTTTAGTCAAAGAGCTAGCTGTATGACACACATGCCGTGCGCGCACGGAGTCCACACACACCTACAGTGTAGACTATAGCGTGTAAACAACATACACGTTTCAAGCGCCCTGTACACGATGAGTCTGTAAATAACTACAGAGAGTGTCTACTATAGCGCGTTTCAAGCGCCCTGTATGCGATGTGTTTATAAACAACTACAGACAATGTAGACTATAGTGTGTAAACAATAGACACATTTCAAGCACCCTGCACGCGATGAGACTATAAACAGCTACAGACAATGCAGACTGTGCAGATCATAGACATGAGGTTTGTCTATACTGTGAATCAAATTCAATAGACAACTAACTATGGACAGTGCAGACTCCGGCATGCATATCACAGACATGTTTTCAGTCAAGGAAGTGTGTGAAGCACGCGCTGTCTAACAGGCGACAACAGACAAGGGCTAGACAAAGTAGACTACGACCTGCAAGAACTACAGGCATGCCTTGTCCTTGTTAATTTTTGATCCCAGAATATGTCGTGATGAACTGCATCTTACGCAGTGGCAAGCTGTTAAAAGATTTGGATATATGGAAGTAAACTGTAGCACCTATGTGTGTTCAACAGCAAGTTCGGGTGTGTAAGTTTATTAATGATTGAATGGTGGAAAGTACAGGAAGTACAGGTTTGGTATACTCCAGTTATGCTACACATAGCATGTGCAAAACAGTCAAGGAAGTAGGAATACACCTTTATTTGCATTGGTATGGTTTGATACATAAACGCATTGATGAGTGTTAAATTAATTTTGAATTCTTTTCATCGACAGGTCATTAACTGCATATACATACTGGGCTCTCTGGTGAGTTGCTACACACACACACACACACACACACACACACGCACGCACGCACGCACGCACACACGCACGCACGCGCGCGCGCGCGCGCACACACACACACACACACACACACACACACACACACACACACACACACACACACACACACACACACACATATATATATATCACATACTTCAAGAAAATATAAGGAAGCAGATCGCCCACTCGATGACAGTGTGTTTTGTCAGGGATAGAACACAACTTACGAAACAGTGCCTACTTACGAAACCAGTACTCAGTCTCTCCCCTTTTCCTGTAAAGACTTGGCTTTCCCAGGAGAGCACGCCTTATGTAGATTCACCTTCCGAGTAAAACAGCTTTGGGTTTTCATCCCACACGACGGCCATGTTGTGAAATGGCGAGCACCTCAAGCACTCTAGAAATTCTTGTCTTGCCACGATGGCACCGTAGTATTCGGGTGCTCACACATTAAACCCTAAGACCATCAGGACAATAATGAAATCACCACAGCAGATCTACTCTAGGACAATGACCATCAATCGCAATGCTACTGCGGGACAATGACCAAAACCTAGGACACTTTTCATTGTTTTTGTACCGTAGCTGGAAGTGGAAGGAATCTGTTTTGAAATTTCCAAAGTAGTTTTATATTACTGTGTTTAAAGGGATTCTTTTTACTTTAACGTCTTGCGTATCGGTCACCTGGAGGAGAGAGACACAGAAAAAAACAAGTGGTCGATGATTTCAGTGAAAAGAAAAAAAGAAGGTATAAACTAAATCCGACCGAGTTGTTTTAGTGTCAGTCTGCGGTTGCACTGGGCCAAGAGAAGATAAAGTTTTTTTTTTTTTTTTTTTTTTGGGGGGGGGGGGGGGGGGGGGGTTACGCTAATTTTGTAGCGCCCCGCAAACTCAAGCACTTCATTTTCGAAAAAAGATGTAGTTTATGTACCTTGTAATCGCATGCCCGATGAGAGTTACCATAGGCGATTCGAATCTTTGTACTCGTTGTGTTCATTTGACCTCTTTCGAGCGTTTAATCGATTTGTTTGTTGAGGACCTGGTGACGCAGTTGTATCTATCTTTTTGCTTAAATATCCTCAGAAGCGCAGTTGTAACCCAATGTCGCCCTGATATAACCGAAATGGTTGACTGGGCGTAAAACACGATGTTACTTACTTACCCAGTGACTGACTAACCCCACAGGCCCAACAGAACGGCTACACAGGCCCCAAGCTGGGCGTGAAGATGGCGTCACGCAACGAACGGCACTTCAACGAGGAGCAGCTGCAGCTGGCCCGACGCACCATCAGTCGTCAGCACAGCGGACCAACGGACGCACCGTCCCAGGCCAGGATGACGCCATACGGTCTCCCCAGGCAGATTCTGCTGGCCGGCAGCGCTGCCTCTGAAGTCGTCTCGTCCTCACACGGCCTCATCGGCCTGCAGTACGGCTCCAACCAGGTGACTGACTTCGTGCAGGTAGAGAAAGCGGAGGGTACATATACAGGTCCGTGGTACGGGCAGCAATCAAGGTTCCAGGCGAGATCAAAACATCAAGAGATGTAGTGGAGGGAGGTGGAGCTGGACCTTCAAGTTAGCCCAGAAGAGATCATGAGGAGGGAGATGGAAGTGGGCTGCGAAAGTTTGACTTCTTTCGCTTCAGGTTGTTCCTCAACAGGAGTGCAACGGACATTGTCCTTGTGACTCTGCCAAAGCACGGTAGTTGAAACAGCAATTGCGCAGTGCACTAGTTGCTGGGCAATGGCGAGGGGACACCGCCTTAACACTTCCATTGTTCTGGTGGCGGTCCACGGTCTCTCCGGTCTTTCTCTGGCGGTATCCGCGGTCGAGCCTTCACTCTCTCGCCCTCCCCCCCCCCCCCCCCCCCCCCAGTCCCCGTCCCTAATAAGCCATCTCGCTTCCCTGGACGTAAAGTAAAATGTACTCAGGCAGCACGCAGTACTGAGGGGTTTATACGTACGGGCGTCTGTTGTACGGCTCCAACCAGGTATTAAGCCAGACTTCGTTCAGGTGGAGAAAGCGGAGGGTACAGGCAACGCGCAGTACTGACCGGTTTATGTTATGTAATGTAATGTAAAAGTATTTGTAAAGCGCTTACACCTAACGTGAGCCCGAAGCGTACAATACAAAAAGGTCAACAAAACATGAGCACAACCTAGAGTCTATTGTACGGCTCCAGCCAGGTGAGCCAGACTTT
>OY757545.1:21651446-21663946 GCA_963584105.1 Alviniconcha strummeri | reverse complement strand
GGTTAGGGTCACAACTCTTGAAGGAATTTCAACTTCCTCCGCTGCCCCTCTCTCCGATTTGGCACATCATCATCAACCCCCCTCCCCTCCCCTCCAACACCCTGCTACCCCCCTCCCCGAATTCCGTCCGCTCCCTTCACCCAGTCCAACCGCCATGCACCCTTCCCCTTCACCCCTCTCTTCCGACCAGCTGGCTGGGTCTGATCCCCTCTCCAGTCTCAATGCCACTCTGTTATCAGATCAACAAGGTAGTGTGGGCACTACCCTCTCCTCCCACCCCCGTGCCGGCACCCCTCCACCCCCGCCTGCTTCTGGCCACGAGTGTGTGGCGGTTTCAACGAGTAACTCCTTTGGTCCACTTGCGACACTCGCCGCCGTTGACACAGACCAGACGACACCCACCCCTTCTCCGGATGTACAGCAGACTCGTGCTAGTCCAGACCTCAATGAAAGTGGGAAGGGCAAACCGAGCACAAAAGGACAAGATGTAACTGACCGCCGCCTGGCCCCCCGAGAACAACTCTTCCGAAGCTCCCTTGATGACCCTCGAGTGTCGATGTTACTGGTCGGTGACAGTGTGCTGAAAGACATAGACATTAGAAAGATTACACCCACGAGTGCAACGATGCACAAACTTTATGTTCCGGGCATGACTTGCGAAGACTTAGCCGCCTGGCTACGCAAACAACCCCCCAAGGTACAGATGCAAGAAGTAATCTTCCACGTGGGAGTGAACTCAGTGCACCACGGACCTGTCTCCGAGAAGTCCTGGTTTGATTTGGTGAGTTTGTTTCGGCGGGCATACCCCCGGGCCTCCCTGCGAGCGTCCAGCATCCTTCCGTCCTGCAGGGCCAGTCGCTCATTCAGGCTGAACATCTCCCAGTCAAACAACGCACTGCTGTCAGTGTGCGTTCGTACAGGTGTTCAGTACATCGACAACACCGTAACATTCCAGACACAAACCGGCGCCCCACGACAAGCACTCTATAAAGACCAGAAACATCCGAGTCACAGAGGAGTAATCAGCCTGGCCTGGAACTTCAGGTTTGCAGGAAAGACAACAGCGAGGCTCAATGAACAAGATGTGCCTCGCCACTCTCCTCGCCACCTCAATACCAAAGTCGTGTCCCATGACACCAGTCATTCCAACAAAAACACTCCGCAGGAACAACGGCAGCTCTACTCCGAAGCAGTAAAAAGTCGTGCCAAACCGATCGTTTACCAGCCTGTTCTCAGTCAAACGTCCCACTCCAAACACCATCCGACGGGAAACAATGGTTCGCCAGTCGAACAACTCCGCCGTGAAACATTACGCTGTCCGCCTCAGGCTTCCTCACCTCGTGATCAGGGAGCGTGTCACCTCCAAACATCCTCTCGTCGGGAATCCCCGTCTTCCGATAACCCTGCGGCAATATTACAAATGATTGCGCAGCTTTTGGTCCCAATTTATCAGTCTGCTTAACGTTGCTGTTTGTTGTTATTTTGGTTTGAGCATCCTTCCTTAACTGCCGTTGTTGTAACACGGCCGTGAAGACAGGTTGAGTTGCTATTGTCAGGAGTTTTGTCCCGGGAAAGTGTCGGGTACAGGATTATCCAACGAACTTCCGCTGTATCTTCTAGTGATTTTTGTGACTTTCTCTGCCGCCGTTATATATATATCTTCTGCCTGTAGTACGATATATATATAAGAGTTGTTTTACACATTTTTTTATATATATATTATTGTTGGTTTTCCCCGCATCTTTCGTGAATTACTCAAATTTTTATTTGTTATAGCTGCTTTTGCTTGTTTGTTGAATTTTTGTTTAGCGCTGAATATTACTTGTATAAATCTGATCATTATGACTTATGCCACTAGCGACCATTGGCCTCTCAAGGATGGTCTTCGTATTGGGCACCTGAACATTAATCATCTGATAAATAAAATGTCAGATGCCTCTCATATTGTCCACAATAGTAAACCTTATGGCAGGGGTTTTCATATATTTTGTTTTTCTGAATCAAGGCTCAATAACCACATGGATGATAAAGACATAGCTATAGAAGGATTCCATGTTATTAGGAAAGATCCACAAATTCAAAGAGAAACTGGCCTCGTTGTGTATGTCCATGAAACTATGTCTGTTACACGCCTTACTGAGTTTGAAAGGTATGGGGTAGAGTGTATTTGGCTGGAAGTCAAACTGCAAAAAACTTCTCCATTCCTGGTTGGGTTCCTATATCGAAATCCTTCAGAACCTGCAAACTGGACTGATAAATTCGTGTCAATGATGGACGTAGTCTGGCTAGAATCCAAAGAAATTATTTTAATGGGTGACTTCAATATTGATCTATCAAAAACCAACAAACCGTGGACAGACGTATTCTCTCTTTTTAACCTCTCTCAGACTGTTAGCTCCCCCACCCGGGTCACACCTTCATCAAAAACGCTCATTGATCATATCTACTCAACTGACATCGCGCACATCCTTGAAACCTGTGTGCCAGTAATCGGCGTCAGCGACCACTACCCCATCTGCTGCACTTGGTCAAAAAAAGGTGTAAAGATTCCCAAGGTAGGACACTCCCACTTAACATATAGGTCTTTTGCCAGATTTGACGAAAGTGAGTTCTTAAACGATCTTAACAATGCTCCCTTTGATAAAGTATACAATCATACTGACCCAGACGAGGCGTTAGCGACTTGGTATTCAGTGTTTCTTAAAGTCCTTGACAAACATGCTCCTCAGAAAAAGAGGAGAATCAAATATTCCTTCAAACCTGGATGGCTGACATTGGAAGTACTGGATGCAATGCGTTACAGAGATTATCTTCTTAAACTGAAACTATCTGATGAATACAAAAAACAAAGAAATAAAGTCATCTACATGATCCGAAACACAAAAAAACACTTTTTTGCTGACATTTTGACAAACAGCAAGAATTCAAAAGACACGTGGCGAGCTATTAATCTACTCACTAATAAACACGCACCAGCGAATACTAGCACTACTAGTGGAATTTCCCCAAATGACTTAAACAACCATTTTTGCAGTGTTGCCAGTAAAGTGATTAAAACAGATAATTCCCCCATCAACCAACTAACTCTGCTGGAACAGTATTGCACAGAAAAGATTAGCCATGAGGCCAGTGCGCTCCCTTTTATGACAGTGAGGGAAGTGTATAAATCTTTATGTCATTTAAAGCAGTCAAACACAAAAGGTACTGATGGTTTAGACGGGAAAATACTGCGCCTTTCGGCACCTTTTATTGCTGAAACTCTAACCTATATATATAACCTTTGTATTGACAAGAACACTTTCCCCCAGGTATTTAAGGAAGCAAAAGTTATCCCCCTCTTCAAATCTGGTGACAAATCGGATCCTTCAAACTTTAGACCCATTTCTATACTACCTATTTTGTCAAAACCGTTAGAAAAACATATCAATGAACACGTTATGAAGCATTTTCTTGTTAATGACTTGTTTTATCAAAAGCAATCAGGATTCAGACCAAACCACTCCTGCCATACAGCCTTAACAGAACTGATCGACACCTGGCTATCTGAAATCAACATAAACAAATTGTGTGGGGCCTTGTTCATTGACTTTGCTAAAGCCTTTGACGTAATCAATCATGACCTACTTTTAAGAAAACTAACCCTCTACGGCCTATCAGCGAACACCCTTAGTTTAATTTGCTCTTTCCTCAACAGCCGCCTGCAGAAGGTTTCACTGAAAGACAATCAGTCGGATTTTAAGACAGTTTTATATGGAGTTCCCCAAGGATCTGTCCTAGGACCTCTCCTGTTCTCCATCTATATAAACGACCTACCTTTACATGTCCCTTCTGCAAAATGTGACATGTTAGCAGATGACACAACAATTCACACCTCTGGACAGGATGTACCTGCAATAACAACTGTTCTCCAGTCATGTCTCTCTGATGTTGTTGAATGGACACATCTTAATCATATGTCTCTTAACCCGTCAAAAACGAAGTACATGATTCTAACGACGCGTCAGAAGCGACAACTACTTCACTCGCCGTGTGCGCACCTTTCTGTTGGTAACCAACAAATAACTGAGGTCAGTGATCACAAAGTGTTAGGTGTTACAATAGACAATAATCTGACCTGGGGCCCCCACATTCGTGACCTGTGCAAAACTACTGCTAAAAAAGTCTACCAATCAGCAAAAATTAAGCATTTTCTTAACTTTCATGCCAGAAAAACGTTTTTCCAAGCACACATTCAGTCAGGTATAGATTATGCTTCAACTCTTTGGGACTCAGCAAGTGACTCCTTGAAAAAACCCTTGAAGTCACTACACAGGCGAGCAATCAAAATTGTTCTTCTAAAACGAACTAGCCTTACCGATAAAGACTACAAAGCGGCTCAAATTCTCCCGCTATCTTCTAGGTTATTGAGTAACAAAGGGCGTTTTGTGCACAAAATTTTATCGGGTAGGGCACCGATGTATCTATCAACAAAATTATTTATTAATCAAAGTTCGAGGAATTCATCAAGAAAGCTAAATGTGCCAATACCAAGGATAGATTTATTCAAGTCCAGCCTGGTTTATTCTGGTCCTGTTCTCTGGAACTCTTTGCCCAGCAAATTGAGGCTTCCAGTCAGTCCTTCAGTGTTTAAAAAGAATCTTACGCTTCATATGTTGTCTCTCTTAGGTGTTACGTGAAACCATGATCATAGATAATATATATATATCTGTCCATGTGCTGCTCCAACCTGTGTTGTGCTGCTTCAGGCAGCCCATACATTTTGTGTGTCTGTGCTCTATCTACATGTAGTTTTCGATGACAAACATGTTCTTAGTCTTATGTGCGTGCACGCGTGTATATATGTTTACCCTAGATCAAGCTGATTTATATATATATATTTTTTTTTTTAATGCTCATTATCTGCTTGTTTCTCGGTTTGCTGGTGTCCATTTTAACATGAACTGTATGAATGTACATGTACTCAAAACACTGTAGCTCACTGTATCCTTAGTTAACAGTAGTTTCCCTCATGGGCGAGGGCTGGATGTAAAAAGACCTCGAGTCTTCTCCACTACCCTCGTAAAATAAAGTTTATTCATTCATTCATTCATTCATTCATTCTCTCTCTCTCTCTCTCTCTCTCTCTCTCTCTCTCTCTCTCTCTCTCTCTCTCTCTCTCTCTCTCTCTCTCTCTCTCTCTCTCTCTCTCGATAGCTTCCTCGTTCGCTTGCTCGCAATCCACCTATCAATTTCCGAGGCTGTTTGACGGATGTGGCGTGCCAGTATTGTTTCACAATTTACCTGCACTGGTGATCACGATGGTTGTGTGGCTATTTGATTTTGCCGGTTGAAATCGGTGAGTCAGTGAGTCGGCGAGTTCACTCGCTCCTCCGTTTCGTCCCACAGGACTTCGACGCCCGACTGTGAAAACGTTCGGGTAACGTTTTGTACATTCGCATGTCTGATCTGCATACCCCGTCGTGGAAAACGCCCCTGAACGCTCGCGAATTGTGTTGGTGTTTTATTTCACGGCGTCATAATGTCGGCAAAGTCAGGAAACTCGAAACGCTCTATCAATCGAAATTTGCTTTGGTCGTTATTTTTTCTTCAGTGACTGAATTACAAATCTGGGTATCTCTAAGGAGGAAGTCACACACTGGAACATTTCAAACGCCGCTTTGGGACACAGTTATATACCGCAATCGTTCTAACAGGTTCATATCATATTTGGTTTTCTTTCGGTAGATCTGTCTGCTGGATTTAATGTGCACTACTCATTATACCATAACAGTGTGTGTGTGTGTGTGTGTGTGTGTGTGTGTGTGTGTGTGTGTGTGTGTGTGTGTGTGTGTGTGTGTGTGTGTTTGTGTGTGCGCGCGCGCGCGCGTGTGTGTGTAGGCGCGTGTGCATTCTCAAAGTATTTCCATCCTAACTAATATCAGTACCCAGTTTCTGCTACAGCCAGTGCGTGTGTGTGTGTGTGTGTGTGCGTGCGTGCGTGCGTGCGTGCGTGCGTGCGTGCGTGCGTGCGTGCGTGCGTGCGTGCGTGCGTGCGTGCGTGCGTGCGTGTGTGTGTGTGTGTGTGTGTGTGTGTGTGTGTGTCTGTGTGCGTGTGTGTGTCTGTGTGTGTGTGTTGCGTATTTTTATTTGTTTAATTATTTATTATTTATAATACTCTATGTAAAATGTTTGGTAGGACTATGCTCTACATGTGTATAGAATATCATATTTAGGTTAATATGTATCATGTGAGCGCTCAGGGCGTTGATGAGCGCATGATAAATGTATATTATTATTGTGTGCGTGGGTGGGTGGGTGTGTGCGCGCGCGCGAAAAAGGTCGGTGTCTATAAGAACACAAACAAATAAACAAGGCGCATGTAACAAGCCGTCAGTTTGCATACAGCCATAATGGACCCCCACCCCTCAGATCCTCACTGAAAGCTTTTCAACCGCAATATCTGCATTCGATCACACAGAGAGACCGCCTAAACCAATATCCGCAAAGCCAGCGCCTTTTGCGCACCGGCATTTCCATATTAACAGGAAAGCTAATCTCTGTGCAAGTGTGCGTATCTGTCCTCCTTCTGCTGGCCGAGAGAGGCACGTCTCAGCGAAATACAGTCTGCTGTCTGTACCTAAGGTACAGCCTGATATGCTCCGGGAACTACTGCTCGATTCCAAGGAAGGCCGTCACAGGTAAAACTACCGTTTGCTGCCCCTACCCGAGGTACAACCTGACAATTAAATGCCCATGTTCAAGAGAGGGGAGCAACAACAGTAATAATAATAATAATAATAATACTTGCTAATTCTTATGAAGCACCGCCATTCTCTACGAGTAAAACTCAATGCGCTGTACAAACAACTTGACAAAAACACATTTACGTTCACTTCAACAAACAGAACCTTTTCGCTTATGTTAAAAAAACTTTAAAAGGAAGAAGAAGAAAGAGTATAGAAAAAAAATCTCGTGTTGTTATTATCATCATCATTATTATTAAGAACTGAGAGGCCTGTTACTGCTAGTGACAAAGGTTTGATTTGTTTGATGTCTGCGCCCCATCGTTTCAAATCAGCACATATTCTCGCAACAGCATTAGAGATAAGTAACTTTTCGAGACTGTAATTAACTGATGTATCTAGGCAATGTCTGAAAGGCCTTCTGTTATTTCGGCTTTCACTCCACATAAGCACATATTAACTCAGCATTACTCGAGATAGGTATAGCTTAATGCTCTATCACCCCACGTAAGCACATATTCACGCAGCATTACTCGAGATAGGTATAGCTTAATGCTCTATCACCCCACGTAAGCACATATTCACGCAACATTACTCGAGATAGGTATAGCTAGCTCTCTCACTCCAGTTAAGCACATATTCACGCAACATTACTCGAGATGGGTATAGCTTGCTCTATTACTCCAGATAAGCACATATTCACGCAACATTACTCTAGATAGGTATAGCTCAATGCTCTATCACTCCACATAAGCACATATTCCAGCAACATTACTCGAGATAGGTATAGCCTGATGCTCTATCACTCCACGTAAGCATATATTCACGCAACATTATTCGAAGTAGGTATAGCTTGCTCTGTCAATCCACGTAAGCACATATTCACACAACATTACTTGAGGTAGGTAGTTTCTCGATGTAAGCAAGGACTGAGAAATAAAATAATGTTTGTGTTGCTCTGTCACAACCAGATAATTACGTATATAATCACGCACAGTTACTTGAGGTAGATAGTTTCTCGATGTGGGGCCGCTGAGGGATAAAATTACGTTAGTACTGCTCTGCCACAACCACATAATTATGCTCGCAGTCACGCACAGTTACTTGAGGTAGGCACTAGTTTCTCGACTGATGTAGGCAAGAAGTGAGAGATAAAATTATGTTAGTATTGCTCTGTCGCAAAAGGTATATATATTATGCACATAATGAGTCACGCAAAGTTACTTGAAGTAGGTTGCTTACCCGATGTAAGCCGAATGACTGAGAGACCTGTACTGTCACCCCGGATAAGCACATAGTCACGTAAAGTTACTTGAGGTTGGTAGTTTTTCGAGACTGGAACTATAACTGATGTAGGCAAGAACTGAGAGACCTGCTACTCTTGCATTGTAACCCCAGATAACCACATATCCACGTAAAGTTACTTGAGACTGGAGTCATAACGACGTAGGCAAGAACTCAAAGGCCTGCTACTCTTGCACTGTCACCCCAGATAACCACATAACCACGCAAAGTTACTTGAGGTAGGTACTGTCACGAGACTGTAATTAATGTATGTGACCGGAGACCGAGAGACCTGCACTGTCACCCGAGATAAGCACACACCTACTAGTCACGTAACATCATTCCGAAACCAGCGTGGCGGCAGCCTTCACAACCTGCAGCCAACTCCCACAGGCCGCCATACCCATGAACCCAGCTCCCTGTAAATATTTTTAACCATTCCTTTTCTAAGTGGCACCCTACCCACAACAAAGACCACCACTACCAGAGCCAATTACGGCCAACTGAGGAGGTCCGGCTCTTAAATAAAAGATTAGAAGAAGAAAAAGTTTACTTGAGGTAGGTGGTTTCTCGAGACTGTGATTGACCGATGCCGCCAATGACCCAAAGCCCACTATTGGCGCGAATGACTGATTGTAACTGAGTCCGGCGTGGCCTCAGCGTCAATTACAGTTTGTCTAGCCTCCCATTTCATTTGCCTTCTCTGCGAGCGCTGCTTCGCTCCACTCCACAAATCCGCCCACTAAAGCCAATACGTGCACGTACACCCACAAGTTCCGTGAGACTATTCCGCGCTGTTTATAATTATCATGCTCTGATGTTTCTTCCTGTTTTACTTCTTGGTTGTGGTAATGAGACCAAACGGCTTTGAAACGAGGAGCCAGTTCCGAGACACACACGTCTGAGGTCTTGTAATAGTCTGAGGTATTGTAATAGGCTACCAAGTTGTAGCCGACGTTTTTGTTTGCCTGTGTAAGTCGTTGCCTCAGAAGTCGATCGGTGGTGATGTTTGAGTGTACCTTCCACCGGCCTTGACCAACAGTCAGTGTTTTTGTAAGAATTTCTTTGATTTCCTTTAGCTGGTAACTAATTGGCAGTAAGTGGCTCTGTGTCTGGCCGACTCGACACCTCGGGAACGGCTTCGGTGTTATAATTAGTCAGTGGAAAACGGCGATGGACAATGGGGTCAACCAAAGGCAGATAAGTATTCTACATCTCATTTTTGACCGTTTGACTGTTGTCTAAGTTTTTTTGATTTGTTTATGTTTTTGTTTTTTAGCTTGAAAAAGGGGCTTACATCAAAAATTCGCATGCTGTGTTTTGTCAAAATAAATATCATTCTTTCTAACATTTTATGTGTTTGGCTCTTGTGATGGACAAACAGAGCGCTACCAGTAAACCACTTCCGTGGATATTAATAATACGCGCTATAAAAGGATACAGTCACTCATTCAGAATCACATGCCAATGTGCGCAGTGACTCTGCTCGAGAACAGAGAATAGCGCTATATAAAAGCTATGAATAATAATAATAACGGACAGTTTAAAAAAGCTACCAGTATCTCTATTTTGAACAGCATCAATGTTATGACAAATGTGATGGACAGTGAAAAAGCTACCAGTATCTCTATTTTGAACAGCATTAATGTTATGACATCTGTGATGGACAGTTTAAAAAGCTACCAGTATCTCTATTCTGAACAGCATCGGTGTTATATCGGCCGACAACTGTGACGAACAGTATCCGAACACATACTGCAAAGATGAAAAAGAATGCTAGGTATAACAAAATACAACATGCGAATTTCGGGGTAAGCCCTCGTTTCAAGCTACAAAACATCCAAACAACGGTTAAACGGTAAAAAATGAGATGTAGGATACTTATCTGCTTTTGGTTGAGCTGTTTTGCAATGTTGTTTTGATGTCCAATGTCTGGAAGGAAGTTGGCATGACAAATAAGTGTACTGAAATAGGTGTGATGTGATGAATATTATATGACGTGAGAATTACGTGGCACAGAATCTAAGTGACTGACAGAAGGGGGATTATTAGAGAGCTGAGCTCTGGAATATTTTGTTGATCTTGATTTAGAACGCTAGCATTCATTCTTGTTTCATATGTTTTGTGATGCAAGGTGTAAACAGCTACCAAGTTATGTATTCTTATGTGAACAGCATCGGTGTTATGTCGGCCTAAACCTATTACGGACAGTGTAAAAAGCTACCAATATCTGAAACCTGAACAGCATTAGTGTTAATATATCGACTGACAACTGTGATGGATAATGTGAAAAACTACCAATAATTATTTGTATCCTGAATAGTTTCGGTGTAATATCAGCCGACAACTGTAATGGACAGTGTAAAAAGCTACAAATGTGTTATCTGTAACTTGAACAGCATTAGTGTTATATCGTCTGACAACTGTGATGAACAGTGTAAAAAGCTACAAGTATCGGTAACTTGAACAGCATTAGTGTTATATCAGCTGACAACTGTGATGAACAGTGTAAAAAGCTAGAAATATCTGTAAGTTGAACAGCATTAGTATTATATCGGCTGACAACTGTGATGAACAGTGTAAAAAGCTACAAATATCTGTAACCTGAACAGCATTAGTGTTATATCGGCTGACAACTGTGATGAACAGTGTAAAAAGCTACAAATATCTGTAACCTGAACAGCATTGGTGTCACATCAGCTGACAACTGTGATGAACAGTAATAAAAAGTTGCCAGTGTCTGCAACCTCTCTGGCACCACAATGAACACAGAGCCTGTGAGCTTACCACCGGCTTTGACTCGGGTCAAGTGTGACGGGAAACCCCGTGCATGCAATACTGACGTAAAACAGGGAACTGTCAGCAACCTGGTGAAAAAGTAAAAAGCACACGACAGGTTCAAATAGAACGTTTAAAAATATATTTATTTGGGACAAACTTCCTGTCTTACTGAATCAATAGCAGACAGGACAAGATAAGACTCTACTTAGGCCTACTATGTTGTGTCTTGTCTAAATTAAAACAAACAAAAAAGTGTTTTAAAAAGCTGTTTTGAGTTTTGATCTTTGCATGCAATAGCTTTGTTGTCGGTGTGGAGAAAACTAAACATGTTGTCTCCTTTCTCACAGTCAAGTGTTAACTTAAAACGTTACGGTAGATACCTGATGCACTGACAGCTCAAAAGATTATACTTTTACCATTTGATTACATATTGTACTTTTCTGTATACGATCCGGTCTTCAGAGACCCTAGTACCCTACTGCAACTTTTATTCGATCTGCTGCGTGTGACGCATTAGGATACTATGGCGAAATGGGCCGCTTGATGCTGTCGAGTGATGGCGAGTCACCAATGGCGACCATACAGTTTACACTCGTATGTGCCTGTGTAAATCGTTGGTTCACAGACAACAACTCCAATGCTGCCCACGACTTCGTGACTCTGTCAGCCGAACCGTGATATATTCACGGTAAAAAGGAAACGCAAGGAAAAAAAAAAGAAAAAAAAAAAAGCTACGGACCTTGTTGTTGTATTCAGTCAGTGTAATTTGGAGTCAACATAATTATATAGGCCGTCAGTACTGAAATGGTAATGAATAGTACGCTCCTACCTGTGGACGTCTGTCTTTTTCAGGCACAGAATAATCCTTTTTCCTTTTTGTTGTGAGTTCTCCTCCCACTTCTTTTTTCTTCTCTCTATGCTAGTGACAATAAAGGCCGGATTATTTCTTTTCCAATGCAAGATACTGCTTTGAATTAATCGTTATGAAAAAGGAATTCAATCTCTTGGTGATTTTCTGGTCAAACGTAGGGGCCGGTACAGTTCAACGACCCCTTGAATTTGGTTAGGTAAATCAGATGGTCAAATTCAAGCGTATCACATTTTGACAGTTCTTTGGACCAGTCTTGGAACAGTGTCAAACATTAAGCCATCTGCTCGCTGTCACAGCACCGTTCATGGAGGATCTGCATATTCAAACAACATTGAACGTGTTCGTTGTGATCGTTAGCTTGTGTTGCGTGTGTTGCTGCACTACGTATGGAGGCTGTGGGCTTGTAGGCATTGAAACATCCTCCACGGTTTTTCAAGTCTTCACTCAGAACCTTTCTGTTCTCTTGATTTTCATTTGTTCGTCCCACCAAAAACCTCTCCCGCGGCCTTTCAAGTCTTCGCTCAAAATCTGTCTGTTCTGTTCTCTTGATTTTCATTTGTTCGTCTCACACACTCTTCACGTCTTTCCCTCTGTTCTTCCAACTCCAGAGTCACTGATGCGCTTACACGTGCAGATGTGTGTGTGTGTGTGTGTGTGTGTGTGTGTGTGTGTGTGTGTGTGTGTGTGTGTGTGTGTGTGTGTGTGTGTGTGTACGTGCGTGCGTGCGTGCGTGCGTGTGCGTGCGTGCGTACGTGTGCGTGCGTGTGTGTGCGTGCATGCGCGTGCGTGCGTGCGTGTATATATGTGTGCATGTGTGCGTGCGTGTATATGTGTGTGTGTGC